>JAODAL010066243.1:0-17858 GCA_025379985.1 Phyllomedusa bahiana | reverse complement strand
AGGGGAAATAAAGGGGCAAAAAACCCCCTGTACTTTACTACAGAGCGATCTGAGTGTGATAAGCCCCCAGAGCATCTTAAATACTGGCCCCAAGTTCACGTGTTTTCAGGAAGGCAGGGACGTTTAAACTGCCCTATTTCTCAGGAGAGCCAACTCTCCACTCATGCAGCTGCACAATTGTGTACAGCTGTGCTCTATGCAGGGACGTTCCAGATAAATTGCCACCCCTGGCCGTTTTTAGCTCATGGGTGGATGGCAACATGTTAGGGGTTGTTTGTTGTAAAAAAAAATTTATAAAAACCCCAATGTAGTCGGTCCCCCTAAAAGAGAAAGCCCAGGGTGAAAAAAACCCTCCAATAATAAAATACAAAATAAAAATAAAAATCCAGTCTAGAAGACATTTGCCGCTTTTCAGAGATACCCCTTTATCTGTATGAAAAAGTGGGTATCTTGAAAACGCATCAGCATGCTATGACTAGGTATCTTGAAAACGCATCAGCATGCTATGACTAAGTAGGTATCTCTTAAACGCGTGCAGCTAGACAAAGTATTCCCTTTTAAAACGCTCAGCATGCCGTATGATTTAAGAAAAAACTTTTGGGTTGGATATTAAATGGATTTCAAATAAAGTCTTGGAACATTTTTTACTTTGAATGCACGGCTTGACGCTGGATTTTTTTCATTTTTCTATGAAAAATATTATGCTCCTGGTGCCAAATAAAAAAAATGTGTCTTTCTGGTCTTCACTTTATAATCTGCTCCTTCTGAAAGGACACAGCACCGCGGAGCGCCCGGCTTCAGAGCTGTTTCTTTAAAACGTTGAAAATCCAGGGTGCTTGACCGCTGACCAATCTAGACGCCCCTTTCAAAAAGTCAGACTGTAACTAAAGACGGGAAAAACAGTGGCAGAACCGAGCACCGGGAAAAGTGAATATAGGATTTAGTTGTTTTTTGGGGGGGGATTTCAAAAACTGGGGGTTAATTTCTGTACAGAAAAATTTTACATCATGTGAATGAGATTTTACAAACACAATGGTACTGCAATATTTCAAAGATTTTACCTGTGAAAATTTGAAGATAAAAATCCACCACATGAAAATTTACCTAAACACTATTCTAAATTGTGGGCCCTTTACAAAAGCATAAAGATGTGGTTAAGGGCATGTCCCCACGGCAAGGGTTTTCGGCCAGTTTTTCAGCCAGTTTGCGGTTTTTCAGACCGCCTGAAAAACCGGCCGAAAATGAGCACAATGGTGCTCTATGCAAAACCTGTGCAGCAGTCTCCACTGCACAGGTTTTGCCGTCGGACAGTTTTGCCGCCGGCGGTCCACTCAGAAAACATTGTAGAAGCACAATCTTCCGTCCGGTTTCCCGACAGAAAATGTGCTTCTCAATTGGGGGGGCTGTTCTCCGCTCATCGCGGAGAAAAGCCCCCCCCCCCCCGCGGCCGTGGGGACGGGCGCAAAACAGGACAAATGTCAGTGTAAAATATATTTATTGGATATGACTTTAGGACACAAAAAAATTGTAAATATGCAAAACACTGCAGGAACATTTGTTGAGTCTCTGAATTTGTTCTGAGAAATAGTATTGCCTCCATCAGATCCTGCATACATGACCTCACATCTGATCTCATTATTTCCAGGCTAGAGAACGGCCTCTCTACACTAACTTGGGTTGGGGGCAAAGCGGTGACCACAGGGATAACATCTCTAACAATGTCGGTGTATAAAGGAATTGCATCAGCCACAGTCAGTTTTGATGAATGGTTAAACTCTTCTACTTCTTTGAAAGCAGGTGAAAAATTTTGCTGAAATTTGTTTGCCCTGGGAGCGGAATCTTTTCCCTGGGGCAGCGCCTGCTCCATGTCATCAATTACACTCCTCCTGTGATGAGGCTGAAGATATGGGAGCAGTAGCACTGGCCGAACTCAATTCCTCTTGCTCTTTGCAATGCATCAAACTAACTGGACAAACTTATTATATCTTTTGGGAGTCGGTCCATTTTATGACGACTCCGACTCCTGCAAAATAGCCACCGACTCCACAGCCCTGATTCAAATATCAAAATAAATGTCACTGCAAAAAATGAGCCACTTACAGGAGAAAACCTAAAACATAACCTTTAATAAACTATCTAAAATCAGTATAATTGTCCGAACCATATGCATATCGTTTATTAAGGTGACATTCAGTTTACTCTCTTATATAACGAAAAAGAAGCAAAGCAATCTATATGAAAAACGACTTCATGTACTGTTTCCTACACATTAAAGATAATCTTTATAGTAAGTTAAACCCCTGTAATGATCTTGTTGCTTGTATAGGCAAGTATAATATACCTGGGCAGATAATAAAATATCTATACAGCCTTCGTGTCAGTCAATCGGTAATCCCTCTGTAGCCATAGATATGAATATACAAATTAAGAACACATTTATATCACATTTTGAGCCTCCATCTGTGGTACATGCAGCAATACCATGGCAGGGCCACAGGAATCTATAAGGAAGCTCTTTTACGGACTACGTTTGCTCTTTTACGGACATTTATGTTTTTCCTGCCAGACTGAAAAGCATGGTAAACCACTCTATTCCGCCTAGCACATAAACCCTATAAGATCAGAAAATAAAGCAAACATAGTCCATAAAAGACAACATTTGCCATATAGACTTAAGTGGCCCTGTCATTGTATACATTATTTTACTATTTTCAGGCTATCCTGATGGGTATCACCAACAGTCTGAAAATGTTATGCGAGTGAGGTTTTACACAGGCTGTGGTTATTTCTTGGCTTTAGTGGTATATTGCCCCTTTCCATAAATTGGAGCAGGGGTACGTGACCTCGTGCCATACTGTGTGGCTAACATAGATGCTTGTTTGTGTCACAGCGTACAGACAAATTTGCTCGTGAAGATGGCTATCTATTTCCAATGAATCCTATGAGAGCTGCTGACCTGCATATGACCTAAATGTAGGTAAGCTGCAAGAGAGACCTCATACGCATCTTCCAAGTAATGCACTTGTTTAGTCACAGCATGAAAGCAGCTAAAGGTCTCCATAACCTCTCCCCTCCATACATCTCTGCCTTAATCTCTAGATACATCCCCTCGCGCAATCTCGGCTCCTCACAGGACCTTCTTCTCTGCTCTCCTTTTATCAGCTCCGCGCATAACCATCTCCAAGACTTGTCACGTGCTTCCCCCATACTCTGGAAATCACTGCCCCAACTCTCCCTCTCTCTCACCAGCCTCAAAAGCAACCTGAAAACCCATCTCTTCAGGATTGCCTATAACCAACATTAACCACAAACATGTCTGCCCCTCACCTTCTGTCTCTTTCCTCCTCCTTTGTCGACTGTAAGCCTTCACAGGCAGGGTTCTGTCTCCCTCTGTACCAGTTGTTAGTTATTTATCGTCACGTTATACTTGTTTGACCAATGTTATTTATATAACCCCCTTGAATGTACAGTGCTCTGGAACGAAGAGCGCTGTCCCGTCAAGGGAAGTACAGTGAGCCCTGACTGGAACCCAGCCCACTGTCCCTGCCTACTTGACGTGCTGCCCTAGGGACGACAGTCCCTGCTCTGCTAAAGTGCTGGGGCCGTCAGGAGGAAGAATAGTCAGACAGTCCGGGTCAATATCAAATCAGGACCGCCAAGCCACAAATCAGAACCAGAGGAATAAACGTAAACTAGCTGAGGTCAAACACGAACGGAAGCGAGGTACAAAATCAGAAGACAAGCCGGGGTCAGGAGAACAAGCCGAGGTCAGGTACAAACAAACAAGCAATAATCACAGGTAAGGCAGCCAGGAAATATCACAGGCACAGCACTCAGTCTGCCAGGAGTTTAAATGTGATTCCCGGATACCGCCCCTGTAGCTGATTGGAGAGGCCTCCGGGTCCTCCCATTGGCTGGTGCGACAGGCCCCCTGTCTGGAGTGGCTGGACCTCTGTCACTCACAGAGCTGCCAGCAGAATGTGTATCAGGGTGGGGTCGCAAATCAGCTGCTGCAGAACGTTGCTCCCTGCAGACCGAGCGCCGCCCAGCCCTGACAGGCGCTCTAAAATAAATAATAATAATAATGGGGATGTCACTGTTATAGAAGACAACGAGGTACATTTATTACTGTTATCTACAAATCTGACAGCGTAAACTTATCACAAGGCATTATGGGAAAGGAGCTGGAAAGCTCACTGCGCCCTCTATAGGTTGTAACAAATCCTCAATTTACTTCTGATTCACTGAATCTTTGAGAAGCAAAAAGGAATAATTGTCAAGCCAATATTGCTCATCTACATACGCGTTTTGGGGTTTTGCCCCTCATCAGTGTAGAGCAGAGCGATATTGGCTTGACTGGTGGGAGGCAATGAGTGGGTATGAGGAGGGGAACATCTCTCCTTATGGAGAGCACCAGTTAAGGTGTGTAGTGTTTTGTTTTGCCTTTTAGCCCACTACTCAGCATCTGCATATCACAAGGCATTATGGGAAAGGAGCTGGAAAGCTCACTGCGCCCTCTATAGGTAGTAACAAATCCTCAATTTACTTCTGATTCACTGAATCTTTGAGAAGCAAAAAGGAATAATTGTCAAGCCAATATTGCTCATCTACATACGCGTTTCGGGGTTTTGCCCCTCATCAGTGTAGGCAGAGCGATATTGGCTTGACTGGTGGGAGGCATGAGTGGGTATGAGGAGGGGAACATCTCTCCTTATGGAGAGCACCAGTTAAGGTGTGTAGTGTTTTGTTTTGCCTTTTAGCCCACTACTCAGCATCTGCATATCACAAGGCATTATGGGAAAGGAGCTGGAAATAGCTCACTGCGCCCTCTATAGGTTGTAACAAATCCTCAATTTACTTCTGATTCACTGAATCTTTGAGAAGCAAAAAGGAAATAATGTAAGCCAATATTGCTAATCTACATACGCGTTTTGGGGTTTTGCCCCTCATCAGTGTAGAGCAGAGCGATATTGGCTTGATGGTGGGAGAGGCAAATGAGTGGGTATGAGGAGGGGAACATCTTCTCTTATGGAGAGCACCAGTTAAGGTGTGTAGTGTTTTGTTTTGCCTTTTAGCCCACTACTCAGCATCTATGTAGATGAGCAATATTGGCTTGACAATTATTCCTTTTTGCTTCTCAAAGATTCAGTGAATCAGAAGTAAATGAGGATTTGTTACAACCTATAGAGGGCGCAGTGAGCTTTCCAGCTCCTTTCCCATAATGCCTTGTGATATGCAGATGCTGAGTAGTGGGCTAAAAGGCAAAACAAAACACTACACACCTTAACTGGTGCTCTCCATAAGGAGAGATGTTCCCCTCAGCGTAAACTTAGGCAGGCAGTCCAAAAAAGTGGCAGATTCATTGCAGGTGCTCAAGATTGATACATTTGGAGCATCTTTAGACTTGTCTAGCTTTTTGAAACCAACTATTAGGCCATGTCCCCACAGCACGGTTTTTCGGCCGGTTTTCCAGCCGGTTTGCGGTTTTTCAGACCGCCTGAAAAACCGGCCGAAACTGAGCACAATTGCTCTATAGAAAACCCGTGCAGCAGTCCCCACTGCACGGGTATTCCGCCCGGCGGTTTTGCCGCCGGCGGTCCGGTGGCAAAACATTGAGCAAGCACCTTCTTCCGTCCGGTTTTCGGACGGAATCTGTGCTTCTCAATGGGAGGGCTCTTCTCCGCTCATCGTGGAGAAAAGCCGCCCCCCCCCCATGCCGTGGGGAGGCGCCCTTAGTTGGCTTTGCATCAAAATTCTGCAACAGAATTTTGGCACAATTTTTTGTCATACAGTAAACAAAGAACAAATGTTGCGCTCACCCTCCTGCATAAATGTGGGATCCTGGTTGTTTGATGGCTTGCTGCTCGGATCAGCAGTGGCCCACCGGCATAAAGAACTGCTTGCATGACAAAAATAGTGACAGATCCAACATAAAAAAAACTGTGATCAAGGACTCGGTACAGTGCGAAACGCGTCAGCCGACGCCACACACAGGTTTGATCTCTGTTTGGATTACATGTTATAAAGAAAAAGGCTTTTCTCATGCTGGATCTGTCACTATTTTTGTCAAGCAAGCTATACTTTGTGGCACATTCAACAATGCTCCACTTTGTAGAGAAGTTTACACCGCAATACGGGCAGATAGGAATTAGTAAATGTGGGCCACAATGGCTGGAATGTGTCCCTCAAGCCTAAATTAGGCACCCGGTAATAGAGTTTAATGCTAAATGCCTAGATAACAAACTTTATTCTGCAAATGTGGTCAAGGCACACTCATTCTTGAGATTTATGGCATCTCGACATTTATTCCACCTACATTTCCAGCAGTGAAAGAGAAGAGGTTAGGGAACAGCTAGCATACAAAGGAGCAGATAGCAAAATGAGATGGGAGGGGGCGGGGGATCTCCACCATCTATTAACTACAAACTGAAGACACAACATAATAGGAATAAATAACACTATAAATAGTAGTGACATATGTTAAAGAACCCACATAGTTGTGGTAGCGATAACAAAAACCCATATAATGATGCACTATATTCTTGCACGTTAATTGGACCCCCTTAACCTCTAGGTTTCATAGCAGCTGCTGCAGCTACAGTGATGCCCATGAAGGAGCTATATTGTAGAGCCCAGTGAAAGATAACCGTTTGAGTGAGACGGCTGATAACTAAGTTTTCATGTAGGGACAACAAAGAAATGGGGCAATGCACAAACCGTGATAAGAGACCAGGGAAGGCTAAGGGGGCAAAGGAGAGAAGAATAGCAGTGGACTGGCTTTCTGTAATCTAAATGGATTACATGAATGGATTCTCTTGGGACCTGTGAACGGAAGTCTTGTTACTAGGAAATGGTTCTTTCATGTAGCCAGATGCAGACAAATTGTATGTGTCATTCCCAGTGGTTGTTTCTTATCGTGTATTGAGAGAAAATTGCATTTTCCATTGGCATCGTTTTCTAATGTAAGACTCCCTAGAACGAATGACGCCCACATCAATACTGTCCCGAGGGAGGTGAACTAATTGGGTGTGGAACCTGGACCTGTTTCCAGTTATAAAAGCTAATGTCACAGAAATGGACTGGAGATGACACATGTATGGAAATATTGGAGAAGAACTGGGGGAAACGTTTTCCATGAATTATAATCTACTTTTACCTATATGTCTTCTTCTGGTCATTCTTTTATAACCATATGCACTTATTAACTATTCAGCTGTAAAGTGACATATTCTTTAAAGGGGTTGTCTCACTACAAGGATTGCTTTTTATGTTAAGGAACTTGCAAAAACAAGTCACTTTGCAATAGATGTCCGTCAACAGTGTCCAATACATACAGAAAAATGACCAAAATAGAGGGTCACACTGCTCCCTAATATAAAAAACACCTTAACAGATAGGGAATAGATATATAAAATATAACTTTTATTAAGTATATTTATAAAATCCTAGCCAAATACCTAAACACGTACAAGCCCCCAATGCAACAAAACAACCAAAATAACTAACCCTAGTGCACCCTATAACACTAAAACTACTCTAGCCTACTGAAAAGCAGGATATTTGCCCCAAAAAGGACGTTCCCGTCTGGAACCTTGCCCTCCAACTACAACAACCCTAACATTCCCTGTCCCATCATGTTTCAATCTTCCCCAGATACCTTAAAGGGGTTGTCTCACTACAAGGATTGCTTTTTATGTTAAAGATCTTGCAATTTATAAGTCACTTTGCAATATGTGTCCATTAACCGTGTCCTACCTATTCCGAGTTATACCTTGTTGTATGGGCTGCATCAGCTCCTCAGGTCGCTATAGCTACAGACCTGTTTGATCTCTGATAGGCTGCCAGCACTGGTTGCTACAGCTACAGACCTGGCTTCTACTGCAGCCTAGTGGAAGCCAGTAAACACGCCCCTGAATTCAAAATGAAACCAAGAAAACAGGACTGAGGTAAGATGAATCAATGTAGTGAGACAACCCCTTTAAAGATCTCCTCAGGGGACTGTTTTAGGGGGAGAAAAGAAGATAAATACTGTAATATACACAAATATTTACTCCAGTAGCCAGTATTTACTAAAATAGGGAGGAATGTTTAGTATAACCTCCTTTTACAATTAAAACTATAGACAATCGCCAAAAAGTGAATAACTATACACCCATATTGCACCAGGAAAAAATGAAAACTTTCCAATTGCTTAGTGATGTGGCATACCACTGAATAATGTGTATATTACCATATATATCCTCTTTTCTCCCCCCTAAAACAGTCCCCTGATGAGATCTTGGCTAGGATTTTATTAATTTTCTTTTTTAAAGTTTTTTTTATATATTATTCCTATCTGTTAAGGCACAAAAAGTGTCCAACCTATTCCTAGATATCCCCCCCCTGTATGGGTGCTTTGTCCTCAGGTCGCTATAGCTACAGCTGTTTGATCTCTCCCCGATAGGTGCCGCCTGGTTTCTATGCTACAGACCTGGCTTCTACTGCCCCCTAGTAGCAGGTAAACACTCCCCCGAATTCAAAATTTAAAACCAAGAAAAACAGGACTGAGGTAAAATTTAAACAATGTGTGGACAACCCTTTAAGCTGCATTTTACCATTTTTTCGCTAAGGTGGGTTGGGTTTGTTCAGAACCTTCATGTTTGAGGTGGTGCCAAAATCGTCGAAAGAGGGCCAAAAAAGGCACCCGTAGATTCTTTTGTCATTTGGGGGTTTTGTCATATTCACAAAAGACCTCCAGTGTTTTGGGTTTTTGTTCTCCCTGCAGCAAAAAAAGCATGTGAGATTGCATGTTGGTTTTTTCCCATATTGTAAATCATGTAATGGAAATGCATCAGAAAAAATGCGTCAAAAAAATAAAATATACAAAAATACACGCTTTTTATTTTTGTTCCAAAAAAATATCATGCAGAACAGAAAAGGTGTGAAGTGGCCTTAAGGGGATATTCCAGAAAAATAATTTTTGACATTTCAATGGGAAGCTGGATCAAGATGGGAGGAAACTGGAGTCTCCGCAGAGTAACTTAAACAGTCGAGCATCTTGTATACTTAGTGCAAGACCATGGAAGAAATGTCAAAAATGGCCGTCCTCACCCAGCTATTTCCATCACTCTTTATAGACTATACACCTTTAAAGGCTTGAGCACAAACTGGTTCTTCCATCTTTGGCCCAGCTTTGAAGGGTTATTCTCACCACACTAGCTTAACACGTGGGCATTGTATGGGTATATGGGTAATAAACTATTACCAAATACACTGCTATTTCTAATTTTGCTTCATTTTAGAGAGAGCAGTTCTTATCACCTGCTTGTGTACAATTTACCAACCACCTCTTTCTGCTCTACCGTGTTTTCCCCGTATAAGGGACACCTATGATTAGTAAGACGTAGCGGGGTGTTTAGGGAAGGTCGGACTTAATGTAAGACGTACCCCGAAAGTAAGACGTAGTATATACTCGAGCTGAATGCCGAGTACATACAGCGGCCAACAGTGGGTCCGGGCGCTGCGCTGGCCCCCCCCCCCCCCCCCCCCCCCCCCCCCCCCCCCCCCCCCCCCCCCCCCCCCCCGCGCGCCCCCCCGCCCCCATGTCGCGATCCTTCACCTACTGCGGACTCCTCCGGAGCGCATATAGGTGAAGGGATAACACTGCGGGGCAGAGAGCGAGCGCTCCGTGCTCCGCAGTGGTCTCGGGCGGGGCCGCTCAGACTCCGGCTGTCCGGAGAGCTCCCGGCTCAGGCCAGCGTGTGTCGTCACGCTGCGGGCGCGGCTGATGACGTTCACCGCCTGTGCCGGCAAGAAGAAGATAGAGCATAGCGGGAGCGCGGGAGAAGACGGAGCAGCGAGGATCCAGGTAAGTGAATTGTCTTGTTTTTTATTTTGATTTATTGCCTACAGCCTGCCTATACCCGCCTTATACCTGCCCTTATACTGCCCTATAACAGCCTTACAGATGCCTATACCAGCCTACATGCCGGCCCATACCTGCCTACAGCTGCCTATACCTGCCTACAGACAGGCCCTATACCTGCCTTCTACAGCTGGCCTATACCTGCCTATAACCTGCCCTATACCTGCTACAGCCTGCCCTTTGATCTATACCTGCCTACAACTGGCCTATAACCTGCCCTATATCCTTTGCTTTTTCCATATAAGACATACCCCGAAGTAAGGACATTGTGGGACTTTTTTGGGGTAATAAAAAGAATGTATGACGCTGTCTTACTTTCGGGGAAACACGGTAGCAGTCTTTGCTGGGATGATGAATTTACTCCCTGCTGTGTCTTCTCAACAAGTACTTGTTCATCTATGTTACTTAAAACTTTGACCCTTTAGAGCTCTGTAGCTTTCTGTCCCACTGCTTAAACCCTTTCATTAGCCATGTCCCTCTAACAGATTCAGCTAGGTATAGCAGGTTCACTCTCAGACTGGCCCACAGGGGAGCGGGCAAACCTCTGGTAGGCCCCTGGGCAGACCTGGGGATGGTTTTCATGGAGAAAAGCAGAGAAAGAGGCAGACTGCAAGAAGTGCAGTTATGTGCACTAGTTGTAGGGTGAATCCAAATACATAACTCCACTGTTGGGTCCAAGGAATCCTTGACACTGATGGCCCCCAGAAATCAAAACCACTAGAGGGCCCTTCCCCCAGTCTGACACAGAGCAGATGTGATATGCCAATCACTGCTGTAAAAACACTCATAGCCTAACCAGGCAGTGTGCACCTGAAGCTGCCTGTGAAGAGCAGATTCTGTGATACAACCAGAGAACATCCCTTTAAGGTAGAATTAGGAGACACAGGACCCACTTTATGGGGATCCCAGCTAAAGAACCTCCACCAAAATGCTATAGATGTTCCACAAATATTTTTTGCTGTAATAGCCTGTTAAAACGTGCAAAATGCACAACAAATGAAAAAGAAGCAGTCGTGTCGGATTGTGTGGTCATGGAAATAAAGGTGACAATCCATCTATTCATAGTCCTCACTGCGACCGCAGTACTATTAACTCTATTGTAGTGTTTATACAATGGACTGCTGATATGAAAACTGGTTCCCTTTGCTGTAAAATGTTGTGCCACGGCCAGCTCTGTTCTGGCGTACTGGTCCAGGGGTGATGTGTATACCCAGAGACAGACAGAGCAGCAGAAAGAACGTAATCAGCTGAAAAGAACAGCGATGCAGCATCTAGGACCGCTCTGCAAATTAGAAAACGCTGGCAATTAAGCTAATCTGGTCTGTCTGCAGTTCATTAACAGGCGGCCCATGATTAGTTTTTAAAAAGCGATCGCACATAAGGTATGGATCAATAATATCCTCTCACTGGCGCGCTGACAAAAGGCAGCCTGTGATAAATACTGGAGATCCCTGGGCTGTTTATCCTGACAAGATACTACTTATACATGCAAATGACATAGATGGCATCAAGTGAATGGAGCTGCTGTTCTGTCTGCTTCTCTTTTATGCTGTGGTTTATTGGATCTTGACTAGTTACATAACGGCTGTGTAACCCTAGCTCTAAATCGACCAGATTAAAGCTGGAAATAGGAGAACTAAAAATTGCTGCCTTAGATTCAATTAAAGGGATTTTCCACATCTAAAAATCAATGAGGTTTCCTCATTGGAGGAAGCATCATTTATGTTATATTAGAGATTCCAAGCTAAAGGGGATGGCCGGTGATCATTTTGCTTTATTTAAAAGGGGCAAGCTTGTTACATGAAATAAAACAAGGACAGATATAGAAAGTGGAGGGTAGATCTAAACAACTTTTATTGTATGTCTCAATAAAATAAATTCGCTAAACAACACTAACATATATAGACACAGATAAGTGCAATGGAAGATTGTGCAATCCAGGTAGTAGTAATGCTCCAATCCAAACAGACGCATAAAAAGCAATAAACTGTACATGGCATTAAAGGGGTTGTCTCACTACAAAGATTGCTTTTTATGTTAAAGATCTTGCAGAAACAAGTCACTTTGCCATATTTGTCCATTAACAGTGTCCTACCTATTCTGAGATATCCCCTCTTGTATGGGCTGCATTAGCATCTCAGGCTAGTATAAGCCAGTAAACACACCCCTGAATTCTAAGTGAAGCCAAGAAAACAGGACTGAATAAAATGGTAAAAATGAATCAAAGTAGCGAGACAACCCCTTTAAGCACAACCACAGTCTAATCACAATGGTCCAAGTACAGTAGAGAAAACAGCACATAACAAAGATAGTTAGAGCCCATCCTCACGGCAGGGTTTTCAATCAGATTTACAGATGGTTTTCTGTAAATCTGGGTGGAAGAATGAACATATTCAATCTTTATCGGACCGCCGGCAGTCTAAAAACTGTCCGGCGGAAAATCCGTGCAGTGGGAACCGCTGCATGGATTTTCCATATAGTTCCGTGCTAAAGTTTGACAGCGGGTTTATAGATGGCTTTCAAAACCTAAAACCGTCTGAAAAACCTGCCATGGGGACTTGTCCTAAGTGTGTAAAGAAATAAAACAAGCCTTACTTACCTCCCTGCCATTTAAATACCCAGGTCTATGCTGATTGCCTAATCCGAGTCCTTGGTCTTGACATACAGAAAACGACTATGAATGCCCATTCGGCCAGTCAATGATGTGGGCACTTTCTGTGTGTCAAGAAGTGGAGGTCAGTTTGAATCCAGGGACATAACCAGAATTCAGAGAGTCCCATAGCAAAATGAGATGGGGCCTCACAACCTAATGACAATAAACTAGAACAGTAGGATTAGAAGCAATAATTTAAGGTATAAATGATGCCGCCGTATATTCGCAAATAGTAGTGGTAAATACCAGAAAACCAGCAAATACCTGTTCCCCACAAAAAGGAACAATGTTCATGTAACGGAGTAGGGCCCCCTCAACCTCTTGGTCCCATAGCAGTCACTGTGGGTGCTCCGGCTATAGTTACATCCATGGACCTAGGCAGTGCTGGAGCAGTGGCAGCAGGAGAGGGAGGATGTAAATGAGGCTTGTTCTATTTATCTGTAACAAGTTTTCTCCTTTTAAAGGGATTTTCCAAGACTTTTAAAAACCTCCCTATCACCTCCAACTATGCTAAAATAGAAAACTAACCCATACTTGCCTCTCCCATCACCACGGTTCCAGCATTGCCAGTGCTCCCCCCCCAGATCACTGATCACAAGATGCTGTAGCCAATCACTGACCTCTGTGGCCACATGCTGAGGGCAGAGATTGGTTGCAGTCTGTGATCCATGAACATTATGTCATCAGTGAAGGACCAGGAGAGTGGGGGGGACGACTGGAGCTGTGGCAGCACTGGAATGGTGGTGATGGGAGAGATAAGTATGGGTAATTTATCTATTTTAGCACAATGGGAGGTGATAGGGAGGCTTTTAAAAGTCTTGGAAAATCCCTTTAAAATTAAACTAAGAAAAGAATAAAATGTATAAGCAAAAAAAATAAAAAAAATAAATTTTAAGAAAATCTGTATTTTTTTTTTAACCTCAAAAAACCCCTACTTTTTAACAATAAAATGTCAACACCAAAAAGGACAAATCATAAAGTTATGCGAGGTGAGAAAGTAGCAGGTGTCGTCAAGATCTGCAAATGATCAAATTTTCGGTCACCTAGCTCCAATCTGGGCCATAAGAAGCATATCAGAAGCAAAGTTTTTTTTTAGCGACATGAAACCTCATACTATAGATCAAGTGGTGAGGGATGATTGTTGAATGCCTCCTGTTCAACGACATGCCAGATATCGCCACTTGTCACAAACTGAGAGAGAGCTGCTCAAAAATAATAAAGGTAACAAAATGTAACTCCAAGTCAATCACATTTCTGTGAAATCAACATGTCCAGTTATGAATCAACACTGATTGTCAATTAATTTCTCCTGTTGTTGTGCTAATTGAACAGACAACAGATAGAAATTATAGGCAATTAGCAAGACAACCCCTATAAAGGAGCGGTTCTGCAGGTGGTGACCACAGACCATTTCTCTGTTCTCATCCTTTTTGGCTGTTGTTTTGGTCACATTTCCATTTTGTCATTGCTCTCACGCTTATAGGCAGCATGAGGCAGTGTCTACAACCCACAGATGTTGATCATGTAGTGCAGCCTATACAGGATGGCACATCAATGTGAGCTGTGGCAAGAAGGTCTGTCAACACAGTGTCCAGAGCATGGAGTAGATACCAGAAGACATGCCAGTACACTAGGAGACGTGGAGTGGACCAGCAGCAGGACCCTAGCTCCTCCTTTGTGCAAGGAGGAACAGAGCCAGAGCTCTTTAAAATAACCTCCAGCAGGTCACTAATATCTATGTGTCTGCTCAAACTGTAAGAAAAAAAACTCCATGAGGGCGATCTGAGGGCCCAACGTCCACAAGTCACTGTAGAGCTTACAGCCCAACACCATGCAGGACGATTGGCATTTGCCAGAACCACGGAGATTTTCAGATTCGACATTGGCACCCTGTGTTCTTCATGGATGAGAGCAGGTCACACTGAACATATGTGACAGACAGGACGGAGTCTGGAGATACCATGGAGAATGTTCTACTGCCTACAACATCCTTGAGGATGACCGGTTTGGCAGTGGGTCAGTAATTATGTGGTGGGGAGGATTTTCTTTGGAGGACCGCACAGCCCTCCATGTACTAGCCAGAGGCACATTGACTGCCATTAGGTACCGGGATGAGGTAATCAGAACCATTGTGAGTCCATATGCAGGTGAGACCTCAATGGGATATTAATTTTGATGCATATGTGCATGTATGTATGTGTGGGGTGCCATATTATTTATAAAATATATTATATATAATATATATATATATATATATATATATATATATTATATATATATAAAATATTATATATAATATATTATCACACACATAATATGATTTTCTTATGCCAGTCTCTGCAGACATGCAACTATCATCTCACTGAAAGTAGTGTAAACCTAGCCTTAGGTTGTCATTGACTTGCAGCATGGGATAGCAACACACAGTCCTGTTTCCTATGGACCTGTTTAACCCTGTAGTCTGTATTAACTTACACATGGAGCAGGGCAGAAGCTTAACACGTTATGGACAAGTTCTTACTTTGGTGTGGTTTTTGCTCTGCATTTTTTTCATACTGATGAATCCACAGCAGCCGAATTCTACACACAAATAAGTAAATCGTCAAAATCTTATGCTTGGATTTCAACACCCGCTAGGTTCTTCCTGCGTGGATTCTGGAATTTTGCCTATCCACGAAGCCTTTACCTTTGAAAGGAATTGAAGCTGTTCTCTTCCGAACTGTGATTGAAATGAGTGGCACGTAGCGGCTGCAGCAGTGACGCCGCTGTTCAGAAGTACAAGAATGAAAACAGAAGACTAAAGGGAGTGTTTTTTCATGGGGCCCCAGGAGCTGACTGTAAAGATTTTCTTAAGAAATGGAAAAGGCAGGAGAACATTTTCACAAATTTTTTCTATACATAAAAAAATTTCCCATTGTTTTTTGTGGGAAAGGTTTAGGTTTGTGGATTTTTTTGGGTATTCGGATGGGATGTAGCTTTAGTTATCGGTATGTATTGTTTTTTTTTTCAATTTCATCATATTACAAAATATGTCTTCTTTGTTTCTTGTTCCCTTAGAAGACAGCTGATCAGTATTCCTGACCAGTCATGATCCATAATCTGTATGGATGGCGCATCACCGGTAATTATGGGCCAAATGATGCTGTATGTGAAGGCATCCACATGAAACTCTCCTGGCAGCATATCAGTAAGCAGCACATGGAGGCACATGCATGGAATGAGACGGACACAATGGGGCACGTGTATTGATAAAATGACAGGTTTTGGTGGGGTGTAAAAATTGGGATTAGTATGAACAACTTGCACTAAAAAAAATGTTCTCATACATGTCTCAAACAGCAGTATCCCTATGGTGATCATATTTCAGTTTACCTAAACCATACTGGATCCAGGTCTTGTAGCCACATTATGCTTATGCGGAAGGAGACATTCAAAATCACTTCCCAAAATGGCACAGTTGTTTGACATCTATTTTACATATCACCATTGCTATCTTCAGGGCCCAATAGAACACAATGAACAGTTTTGCCTTGTTGAGTCTTATCTATTTAACCTAGTATAAGTAGAGAAATTCCCAGTAACAACCAAATTCAAGCAGTGCTCCTACTGATCGATGTGGGTACGGTCCCGTTCACATTTTTTGGAGGCAACTGCCAGGATACCTAAAAAAAAATATACAGGCAGTCCTCAACTTACACCGTTCCGACTTACATCTGTCCACTAATTACAATTGAGACTTATGGGGCATACTGGCACTTGTAGTTCCATGTTCTACAGCAATAGTGCGTGGAACTAAATTTTTCCAGCATGCCACGGGCACCACTAAAGGTGAAAAAAAAGGGTTGAAATCTTTTTAAACCCCAATTTATCCCCCGGCAAAACAAATGAAAAAAAAACCCTTTTAAAGGGCACTATCCAAAACAAAAAAAATCCTTTTTTTGCTGGAGTTTTTTTAAATTTTAAATTTTAACCTGTTTTTGACTTACATACAAATTCAACTTAAAACAAACCCTACAGTCCCCTATCCCGTTTGTAACCCGGGGGAAACTCCCCTGAAACTGATAATACGGCAACAGAGGCCAAGGAAACAATAGGGAAAACACATTCTCTTTTGTACTACACTTGCTGTTTTTTCCGTCGATAAAACCCCTTATGTGCAAAAACCAAAAAGTTTTGTGTTAGGAATTTTGGAGTGGATCCCTCTGGCCCAAACCAAAAGCCATGGTGTAAGCCACGCCAGGGACCCGGCAAAAGTATGATTCCTTTTTTTTTAAACCCAGAGCCCGCCGCAAAGGGGGAAGGAACTTGCTTCGGGGGGATTACAAACCGGGTTCGCTCCCCTTTACTTGCGCCGGGTGGCAGCCGGGGTTGTTGCGGGGTAAAAAATTTCTTTGAAGCAGGGCTCGTACCCGGGGACAGGCAAAAGGGTCAGGAAAAAGGGGGGCAGGGGTTTTTCTGGTAAAGGACGGGGGGGGAAAACCAAGGACCCGGGACAAAAAGGGTTGGCCCCGGGCCCTTTGCCGGGGTGTCCCGCCCCCCCGAGCTGGGGGCCCCTGCAGAAACGGGCCCCACAGAAAGAAGGTGCGGGGGGGCGTTCCCGGGTGGCCGCGACCCACCGGGGTCGTCAGGGACACCCGAAAACATTCCCCCCAATCCCTTTTGGCCTCCCCCCCCCTTTCTGGCCCCAAAAATTTTAACAAAGACCCCTATCCCAGGAGTTTCCCCCGGGGCTCCCACGCCCTTTTCTTCCGGGCCCAAAAAACCCCTTTCCCCACCCCACCAAAAAAAAACACCCCCCCAACATCCCTTATTTGCCAAAATCTTTTTAAACGGAAAAAACCATTGGTGGAATCAGCTAGGGGAAGAAGGGGAAACCACAAAACCCCGGGAAAAAAGGCTTTTTAAATGGGTGCCCCTTTTTAAAGGGGACAGGGAAAGGGTTTTTTTGGGATAACGCTTTGGTCGGGGGGACCCGGAGTTTAGGCCCCCGGGGGATTAATCCCGCCCCGGGAAACTTAAAAGGGGGCCCCTAAAAAAGGGGGCCCCCATTTTTAATACGGGGGATTTTAAAAGGGATATATTTGGCAGACAAAACCTTTTTTCCCCGGGAAAAAAGAAAGGGGGGGGTTTTCTTTTCTTGTCCGCTTGGTCTCATACGGCAAAACCCTAAAACCCGGGGGACGGGGCCCCATCTCCCTCCAACAGCGGATAGGTTCCAGGGAACCAGAAAAAACCCCCAGCAGGGGAAAATCGGGGGGGCAGAGGGCAGGGGAAGGGGGGGGCGGGGATGCCCCCAAAACA
>JAODAL010066242.1:0-17859 GCA_025379985.1 Phyllomedusa bahiana | reverse complement strand
CGGGGATTTGGGGCGACATTATGACAGGGCTGCGCCAGATATCTGGATCTGTACAGTCGATATCAGGCGCAGCCCCGTTCATACATTTTTAAATCTCCCGCAGCCACTCTGGGGCGGGATTACATAGTGCCTGCGGTGTTTGTAATGCGGCCCCAATCTCAGGAGGTGGGAGGCGGGGCGCACTAGAACTGTTGCAAAACTACATATTTATAGCTTCATTACGGCATTTTGGGCGCCTTACAGTTAGAACAGGTAGAGCACTTTCAAAGGGGTTTACCTGAGCCAGAAATTGTTGCCCGCTGTAGAGCGGGTTCATGAATCAGGCGCATTCTATGCCTTTTTTTATTCGCATGAAATTTGGCGCCCCATGCAAAATTTTATACATGTCCCCCTTTAAATCTCTGGATGAAAACATGAATGTTCTCATTCACCAACATCACTCATAGATAGCAATGGTGTATGAGAATATACATTGATGAAAGGGAATGTACATCTTTACAACCATTTTTTGTTTTTGCTCCAGCGTATCCGAAATAAAGCTGAAGCAACTTTGCAAATGTTTTTAATCAACCCCTTAATAACCGTTGATCTAATCTTCTATGAGCACATAGGAAATGAGGCTCAGTAGAGTGTGTGGTCTCCCGTCCTGTATGATCTCCCTATAAGGTCTGGGCATGTTCCTGATGAGGCGGCGGATGATCTCCTGAGGGATCTCCTCCCAGACCTGGATTAGAGCATCGGGTCAACCCCTGTACAGTCTGTGGGTGCAACGTGGCGTTGGGTGGATGGAACGAGAAAAGATGTCCCAGATGTGCTGTTGGATTCGGGTCGGGGATCGGGCAGGCTCAGTCATAGCATCAATGCCTTCATCATGCAGGAACTGCTGACACACTTCAGCCACATGAGGCCTAGCATTGTATAAGAAGGAATCCAGGGCCTTCTGCACCTACATATTGGTCCCACAATGGATCTGAGGATCTCATCCTGGTACCTAATGGCAGTCAGGGCACCTCTGGCGGCACATGAACTGTGCGGCCCTCCAAAGAAATGCCTCCCCACACCATTACTGACCCACTGCCAAACCAGCCATGTTGGAGGTTATTGCAGGCAGCAGAACATTCTCCATGGCGTCTCCAGACTCTTGTCTTTCACATGTGCTCAGTGTGAGCCTGAAACTCATCCATAAAAGAGCCCAGGACACCAATGTTGGGAATCTCCAATCATTGTTGTTTTCTCGCGAATGGCAATCGCCCTTCACAGTGTTGGACTGGATGATGGGCCCTCATACCACCCTCATGGAGTCTCTTTCTGACAGTTTGAGCAGACACATGGAAATAAGTGGCTTGCTTGAGTTCATTTTGCAGGACTCTGATACTGCTCATTCTGTTCCTCCTTGCAGAAAGGAGGAGGTAACGGTCCTGCTGCTGGGTTTTTGCCCTCCTACACTGCCTCCACGTCTCCTGGTGTACTGCCCCCATCTCCTGGTGTACTGACCCATCTCCTGGTATCGGCTCCAGGCTCTGGACACTGTGCTGACAGACACAGCTAACCCTACTGCCACAGCTCGCATTTATGTACCATCCTGGATGAACTGCACTACCTGAGCAACTTCTGTGGGTTGTAGACACCGCCTCATGCTACCTCTAGGGGTGAGAGCAATGACAAAATGCAAAAGTGACCAAAACAACAGCCAAAAAGAATAAGGACAGAAAAATGGGGTGTGGTCACCACCTGCAGAACCACTCATTTAACCCCTTAACGACCTTAGACGTATCCTACGTCCAGGTCTTTGGGGGTTAACGCACCTGGAGGGAATGGATACGTCCTGAGGAATCGCGCGAACTCTAAAGCAAGTTTCGGGGGCGATCGGCGCGGGGTGTCAGCTGTTTTATTAACTACACCCCGGGGCTGGGGCGGTTAACCCTTTAATTTTTGCGACGATCGGGGGGTCGCAATAATTAAGGGATAAGATCGCTCCTCCTGCGTCTCTGTCGGCGGGGCAGGGCGCAGGATCGGGGATCCGTGCGGCTCCTGCCCTCTTACAGACTCCACGGAGGGCAAGAATCCTTCCGGGTTGTCTGTGACGTCACGATGCCCGGCCCTTTGCCCTGTGGGCATGCCCGCATGTGACTGACAGTTGTCATAGGAACCAGTCATAGCAACAAGCTATGCACTGATTCCTATTATGAGAGATCAAAAGATCTCTCATTCAAATCCCCTATGGGGAAAAGTAAAATAAAACTGTGAAAAAGAGAACAAAAGTAAAAAAAAAGTGAAAAACAAGTAAAACACAAACACGAAAATAAAATAAAAATTACGTAACCGCCCTTTTCCCCTTTAAAAAGGCAATCCCCCCAAAAAAGATCAAAAATAAATAAAGTACCCATATTTGGTTTTGCCGCGTGGTAACGACCTTCCCTATAAATCTGTCATGTTAATTAACCCGTACGGTGAACGCAGTAAAAAACACTCAAAAAAACAATCACAGAATTAAGATTTTTGTTCATCCCGCAGCACATAAAATGGATAAAAAGCGATCAAAACTCCTAGTAACGCCAATGTTGTACCAATTAAAACGTCATTTCATCCGCAAAAAAAAGTCCTTATACAGCTCTGTATACGGAAAAATAAAAAATGTATAGCTCTCAAAAGATAGCGATGCATAAATATTTTTTTTACACACAAAAAACACTTTTCTTTTTTTTTTTTAAGTGCTTCAACATAAAAAACTATATAAATAGGGTATCGCCATAATCGTAGCGACCCAAAGAGTAAAGCTAACTTATCACGGATACTGCACGGTGAGCCCTGTTAAAATAAAAATAAAAAACAACTACTAGGATTGCAGTATTTTCTTCACCCTGGCCTCCAAAAAAGGGGTTTAAAAGCGATCAAAAAGCCTTGTCCCCCCAAAAATGATACTAATAAAAACGTAAACTCATCTCCAAAAAACAATTTCCTACACAGCTCCAAGCACAGAAAAATTTTAAAAGTTATGGTTTCTCGGACTATGGCGATGCAAAAACGTATTTTCCTGGTTGAATAAAAGTGTTTTTTATTGTATAAAAGCAGTAAAACATAAAAAATACAAATTGGGTATCAGTGAAATTGTATTGACCTGCTGAGTAAAGCTACCATGTAATATATACTGTACAGTGCCGCTATAAAAAAAAAAAAATAAAAAACATACCAAGATTGCTGTATTTGTTCAAAACATCTCAGAAAACCTTAATAAAAAGTGAACATAGCATCATATGCACCCCATAATGGTACCAATTTAAAAGCTTCAACTCATCCCGCAAAAAAAAAGCCCATACACCGCTTTCACACAGCAAAATAAAAAAGTTATGGCTGTCAGAATAGGACAACATAAAACGCAATTTTTTTATTAGATGTATTTTTTACTGTGTAAAAGTAATAAAATAGAAAAAAACTATATAAAATCTATATCATTGTAATTTTTCCCGACCCCCATAGTAAAGTTATAAACATCATTTACACTGCACGGCGAATGCTGAAAAATTAAAACTCAAAAAACAAGGGAGAGGAACTTGTGTTTTCCCCCATTTTCAATGCCCAATGCTAAAAAAAAAAACTATGGAACACCTGTGCATCCAAAACGCACAGTACACCCCTAGATGAATCCCTGATGGGTGTTGAACCCAAAAAATGGGGCGACTTCTGGAAGGTTTTTCGCTGTTCTGCTACTTTGGGGGCTTTGCAAATTTCGACATGGCCCCACCAAAATCTGCGTTCCAAAAGCCAAATAGGGCTCCCTCCCTTATACGCCCTGCCATGCGCCCAACAGCGGTTTACACCCACATGTAGGGTTTATTGCCGAACTTGGAAGAAATTGCTTAACAAAGTTTGCGGGTTCTTTTTCCAGGAATTCCTTGTATATATAAAAACATTTTAAGCTAAAATTGCAGTTATTGAAAAAAAATTTTTTTTTTAATTTTCACAGCCTTATGCTAAAAAAAAATTGTGAACACCTGTGGGGTCTATATACTCAATGCACCCTGGATTATTCTTAAGGGGTTTTTAGTTTCCAATATGCGTCTATTTAGGGGTGTTATTAAGTTTTAGCACCTTAGGGTGTCCCCAAACCTGAAAATGGCGCCTAATAAAATTGTATTGAAAATGAGACCCCAGAGTATAGTAGGTGCTCCTTCTATTCTGGGGCTTAGGGTTTTGAGCCAAATAATGCACTAGGGCCACATTATGGGATATTCTAAAACGGCAGACCTGGGGGAATTGATATTAAGTTGCATTTACCTGTCACATTTACCGTATTCCAGTGAAAAATTTGGAAAAATATTGAAATCTGCAAAAAAAGTGAAATTTTGAAATTTCAACCTCCACTTTGCTTTAATTTCTGTGAAATATTTGAAGGGCTATCAAACTTCCTAAATAGGGGTTGGGTAAATACATTAAGGGGTCTAGTTTCTCAAATGGTGTCACTTTGGGGGTATCTAACTGCAGGCCCCTCAAAGCCACGTCAGAACTGAGTGGTCCCTTTAAAAAAAAGTATATTGCAAATTTTCTTGAAAATGGAGAAATTACTACTAAATTTCTAAGCCCTCTAATGTCGTAAAAAAAAAAAAGACATTTAAAAAATTATGCCAACCTATAGTGGACATATGGTAGATGCTAGTTATAAACTATTTTGTGGTGAATAATTATCTGTCTTGCACGCAGAAATTTTGCAACTTTCAAAATCGCAAATTTTTCCAATTTTCATTGAAATTTTATATTTTTCACAAACAAACAAGGATTGTATGGATTAAAATTTCTTACTAACTCAAAGCACAATGTGTCACGAGAAAACAACCTCTAAATCACATTAATAGGTAAATGTATCAAAAAGTTATTCTCACATAAATTGACACGTCAGATTTAAAAAATGGGGCTCTGTCAGGGAGGTCAAAACAGGCTGGGTCCTTAAGGGGTTAAAGAGATCGTATTGCTAATTGTCTATCATTTTTACTAGTTGTCGGTTCCATTTGTAGAAAAGCAGAAGAAATTGATTCACAATCAGTGTCGATTCATAACTGGACATGTTGATTGATTGATTTGAAGTTACATTGTGCTGTTTAAGGGGTTCCTTTTATTTTTGTGAGGCAGTACATATATACAGCATCTGACAATAGTGTGTACACCCCTCACATTTTTGTAAATATTGCATTGTATCTCTTCATGGGACAACACTGAAGATACAATGTAAATTAGCCAGTGTATAGATTGTACTACAGTGTAAATTTGGTGCCTTCAAAATAACTCAACACACATGGGTGGGCATCCTCAAATGGAAGGTGGAGAGTAGAAGTGGATTCCGGTGGCTGCAACCTGTGAAGCTCTAGTGACCTCCATGCCAAAGAGAGTTAAAGGGAATATGTTGCCAATTTTTTTTCTTTACTTATTAAATCAAGACCCTGATCCATATGCTTTTCCTCTGTCGTTTTTATTCCCGATTGTAGATTTTCTCTATTCGGCCTCTATATATGATAGTGGGCAAAACATTCTTGCTTGCACTGCTATAAAAGTAGTCAGAGAGATACTTTACAGCAGTTTTATGCCCATAGGATTATTAAGACAGTCTGTCCCATAGACTTGCATAGGAGAGTTTTCACTGTGAAGGGAGGGGAGAGGGGAGCTGTGACATCTCCTCTTGTGACTGGTGGATTCTGTGTTATCTGTACACAATTGGTGTCTCCTTTTTTAGCTTGACCCTGCTTTTACTGATAATTTAGCAAAACACTGCTGAAAAGTTTTTCTAAACAGAACAGGAAGTGTCAGATGATTATTAGGTTTTAGTGGCCAAAGTGAAAACTCGGACTTAAGAATTATTAAAAAAAATTTGAAAGGGATCTGGAAAATTAAAAAAAAACATAACCAAAAAATTTCCCACAAAATGTGTTTAACATAAAAATGTGAGTTAAACAATAAGTCATTTTTTGATGACACACTCCCTTTAAGGCCGTGCTGGGAAATAATGGTGGCCACACAAAATATTCGGCACAATTTGTTCATTATCACTTAGGGGTGTACTCACTTTTGTTGTCACTTAGGGGTGTGCTCACTTTTGTTTCCAGCGGTTTAGACATTGATGGATGTGTTGAGTTATTTTGAGGAAATACCAAAGTTTTCACTGGGTTTTACAAGCTGTACAATGACTGCTTTACATTGTTTCAAAGCGTCAAATCTTCAGTGCTGTCCATGAAGAGTATAATTACAATATTTACAAAAAATGTGAGGGATGTGTTCACTTCTGTGGGGTTCAGCTCCATCACAGGGACCACAGACACAGGAAAGTCTAAATCAAATGGGGTTATTTGACTCAGAGTCTAAATGAAACAGCTTATCTTCAGCATGTTGCAAAATAAGTTATAACATAACGTATATAAGTCCTTTCTTCAGGTAAGTGGATAACAGAAACAGGTTATTCTAACTAGTTTTCAGTGTACAGCAGAATTTAACAACTTCGTTATCCAGACACAAATAAAAAACCTAGAACCTCTACACTCCAGACACACACTTCAACCTGGGAGGAACCCACAGTGTTGAAATTGGTTTTCCTGGGGGCCCACCAGTAAAAGTGATTTTTGGGGGTCCATTAGTGGAGTTTGATTCTCGGGGCCCCCAGTGGAGTTGATTCTTGGGGCCCACAGTGCAGTTGACTCTCAGGGCCCACCAAGTAGCCCCCGTTGGATTCTTGGGAGCCCACCAGGGGGAGTTGATTTTCTTGGGGCCCACCAGTGGAGGTTTTTGGGGGGAAATTTTTGGAGCCCACCCGTGGAGTTGATTCTTGGGACCCACCAGGGTTTAAGTAGTTGGGTTCTTGGAGGCCCCCAAACCAGTGGAGTTGATTCTTGGGCCCACCAGTGCAGTTGACTCTCGGGCCACCAGTGCAGTTCATTCTTTGAGTCCATTCTACAGCTACTGTACATGCTTCACATGACTCTTGCACTTTGCCTTTTGCTTTTTGCCACTTTTTCTCTGCCTTTCACCTTGAAAGGGGCCCACCAAGCCCAGGGACCCACTTGGGGTTTCCACTGCTCTCCTGTGTGACACTCTTTAACCATGTGTCAGTAACCTAAAGTTACTGACCAAATTCTCCTGGCTTACTTCAAGCACTCGGTGACACTTATCGACCATCCCACCACAGTACCTTGTTTCCTCATCACAACATATGTAATATGTTTGTCATTACAGTCTTGTAGGTACTGTCCAGTGTAGCCATGAGATCATGACAGGTGCTAACTGGTAATATATTAATCCCATCCTATCAGTTTAAAACCCATTACATGCCATAGGCAATAGCTAAAGTGTTTGAGAGAAGAGGGCTCGCCCTTTAAATGGGTTGTCCTGCTACAAGGATTGCTTTTTATATGAAAGATCTTGCAAAAACAAGTCACTTTGCAATATATGTTCATTAACAGTGTCCTAGATGAAACCAAGAAAACAGGACTGAGGTAAGATGAATCAATGTAGCGAGACAACCCCTTTAAGGGCTATGATGTGTTGGAGTCCTAAATATTCAGAAGTATTCTACAAATGATCAAAGGATCGCTGCTTCAAGTGATTGTTACAAAAATGAAAAATAAAGTTATGTTTAATGAAGTTTCTTAAAAAAATAAACAATTCATTTAAGATGTCCTTTTTATTAAATGGCTCACTCTAAACAAAAAACAAAACGAAACATACGTGTTACCATAAGTCAGATTTACTGTTTTCTACCATCTCCCCCTCAAAAAAATAAAAATGTTTAACAATTATATTCACTCCAAAATGGTACTAATAAACCTACAACACTTTCTTCACAAAACAAGCCCTCATGAGGCTACACCGATGGAAAATATAAAAAAAAAATATGACTTTCAAAATGCAGACACAAAAATGACTTATTTTTTATAAAAAAAATTTTTACTGTACAAAAATTTAAAAAATGCTCACATGTAAACACACTCCCCCCAAGAAAAAAAAATCAGTCCATGGTAATCAGTAAATTCTATGTACCATTAAGAGGTGCTATTGAAAAATTCAACCTGTAATGTAAAAAACAAGCCCTCATACAGTTATATCAATAGAAAAAAAAACTAAGTTCATGCTTTTTAAATATAAAGTAAAAAAAAAAAAATTGGTCATCAAGACTCAAAATGCCTGGTCAGCCTGGCGTTGGCCCTGTGCAACTCCTAACTCTTTGCCGCCCTAAGGCCAATCCTCCAACCTCCTTTTACTCCCCACTCAATAACAAAACCGAGGCAGAGGTTGGATGAATTGACCACAGCAGCCGTTTTATTAACAAATATGTAAAACATAAATAACCGTAGAAATATATATAACTCTGTATATCAATACATCCCCCCAACAACACCATTGCCAATACATTCCTGAACACCCATGAAGAGAACAATGGGACTGAGGTCCTTGGAGCTATGATAATAATACTAAGGTCTGACGAAAAAAACTGTCATTCCTTTTCTCCATACAGTACCCTCAGCTGTCACCCCTGACTCAAGGGCACCAAAAGCCACCTCAGGTGGCTAACCACTCTTCACCAGCTCCCAAGGACCTTGCCTTGTGGAGCCCCACCTTCACCAGACCGGTCCATAAAAATTGTGGAGCCAAAATCGAATCTGATTCCCCCCACCAATTTTTCACCGACTCCAAGGACCCCATCCCGCCCTGGCCACTGTGGCAATACAACACTTGACTCGCCAAACCCTACAAACCAGATTCAGTAAACCGAACCCAATCGGCCCTGCACACGCCTACCACAACGGGAGGGAGGGTGGTAGTCTTGAACTGCCGGCCACGCGACTGCTCCTGGCCGTGTGGGGCGCAGTTTTTATATCCACTCCCCTGCATGGAGCACGTAACCCCCCTCACCCCACGCCAGAGCCGGCGCGCCGGGTCATGTGGAGTCTCCCATCATAGGCTGCACCCCCATGTCCGGCCCCGGTCTTTACGGGGTTAAAATATCCTTCCTTTTGTATCTATAGCTCCCAAACCTGTGTTTTTCCATCGTATCCTACCGACTGTACATTAGCATGAAGTAGAGGAAGACGGAAGAGAGGGGCAAGCAGGGGCGTCGCTAGGCTGTTTTATTCGGGGCTCGGACCCCCAAATAAAACCCCCTGTGCCCCGAGTCTCCCGGGCTCCAGGCTCTGTGCTGGGCCTGGAGCACCGACTGGCTCTTCAGCTGCATGTGTGTCCGCTGGACGCACACTCAGCTGAGGGCTTCTGCGGGGCAGAGAGCGAGCGCTCCCTGCCCCGCAGACAGTGTCGGACCCGCAGGTCCTACACGCGCGAGCTGCCGGGTCCTCACAGCGCTGAGGACCCGCCGTCCGGCCCTCGTGCGCTCAGCCGGCAGCGTCGCCGATGACATCACGTCATCGCGAGCTTCCTGTCCTCAGGCGCACAGCGCGTCATAGGCCGTGCGCCCGAGGAGCTGCCGGAGGAGCGCGGGCTGAAGAGGACGGAGCGCGCTCGCCGGGGGAGTTAAGGTGAGTATTAATGTTGTTATTTTTATAGCGTTTACCTGCCTCAGTGCCCCCATATATACTGCCTGTGCCCCTATAATGCCTGCCTGTGGCCCCCATATCCCTGCCAGTGCCCCTATAATGCCTGCCTGTGGCCCCCATATCCCTGCCTGTGCCCCTATAATGCCTGCCTGTGGCCCCCATATCCCTGCCTGTGCCCCCCATTGGCTGCCTGTGGCCCCCCCATATCCTGCTTTTGCCCTAATACTCCCTTTGCCCCTAAATCCCTGCCTGTGGCCCCCCATATCATGCCTGTGCCCCTATATATGCTGTCCCCCCTATAATGCCTCCCTGTGGCCCCCATACCCCTGCCTGTGACCCCCATTTTTTCTGGGGCCCCCCCTATTGTTGTGGCCCCTATATACCCCTGTGCCTTTAATGCCTGCGGGGCCCCCCACATGCTGCCTGTCCCCCTTTTACCCCCCTGGGCCCCATAACTCCTGGACCCTTTATATCCCTGTGACCCCATTATGCCTTGCCCCCCACCCCCTCCCTGGGGCCCCCAATTCCCTGCCTGTGGCCCCCATATTTGCGGGCCCCTATATCCCTGGGCCCCCTATTCCCTGCCTTGCCCCTATTTTTAAACCTCCCCTGTGCCCCATATACCTGCCTGTGGCCCCCAATATCCTCTTTGCCCCCATATACTGCCTCAGTCCCCTTTATATACCTGCTTGTGGCCCATATACTCCCTGTGCCCCCATTACGCCTCAATGCCCCCTATAAAACTGCTGTGGCCCCTTATGCCTGTGCCCCCCTTATACTCCCTTTGGCCACTTTATATCTCCCTTGGCCCCCTAATACTCCCCTCGTGCCCCCCTTATTACTGCTGGGGCCCCCCATACTACCTCAATGCCCCCTTTCCCTGCCTGTGGCCCCCTATACTGCCTGTGCCCCCTTTTAAAACCCTGCTGTGCCCCCCTTTACTGCTTGGGGGCCCATATAAATGCCTCAATCCCCCCCTATTCCCTGCCTCAGTGCTCTTATATACCTCCCTCAGTGCTCCATTACGCTAGCCCCCCATATTCTGCCTCAGTGCCCCCATATACTGCCTGTGGCCCCCAAAAATTTGCCTGTGGCCCCTATCCCTGCCTGTGGCCCCTATACCTGCCTGGGGCCCCCCATATACTGTTTTAGTCCCCCTATATCCCTAACTGGGGGGATGCTTACCTAAATTAAGGGAAAGTTGCGGGAAAATGTGAGGATTCAAAGATTTTTTGTGCCCAAACCCTCGGGGGGACGTATTGGCCGGAGCAATCAGCATGAAGGTGTGAAGGATGGAGAAGAAAAGGGAAAGTGAAGAGCTGATCAGAAAAGAGGGCTCCCGGGGGTTATAAATGTAACAGAGGGTAATAACTTATTGGGGGTTTCGAGTTACATAAACTAGTATTACCACTTTTGGCCCCCGTATGGCGGGTGGTATTTGTAATCCCCAGGGCTGTGTACAGCTGATTGTCACATGTGGGGGTCGCGTGCGGTGAGGGTCTGGAGGATTATTTGAGCCTTAAGTAGTAATAGTTTTGGGGGTTTGGTTTTGTGGAGTGTTTTTGTCCAATCACTTGTTGGTAATTTGCTCCATGTATCGGTGGATTATTTGGTGATGTTTAGGGTATTGTCAATGAAGGTGAAAATTTTTCGAAAAAGAAAATTTTGTCATTGGTGATTTTTACTGTACAGTGATGTGGGGGGAATGGACGGGTTGGTGGGAGTGCAAAAAAATTAGTGACAAAACAAAAGGTTTTTTCTGTAAAAAAACGGCCCCCACAAAGCCCCTGGGGGCAAGTGACTACATACAGGGCTTGTTTTACACTATGGAAACACATAGTTCTGCACAGGAGCTGTGTACACAAAATAGCTAAATATTTTATAACAAGACTGTGCCGGATTCTTGATGTGACATGTGTTGCTTGCAAAGGTTTGCACTTACATAAAACCAAATCTAGAAATATATGTACGCGTGCTGACTCATTGCGAGAATATATAGTAGGAGGAAATCTAAAAAAAATGTCAAATTTCCTGCAGTTATTCAGCTTATTTAATATGAGCATTTTGTACAAATGGGACAAGAATTCTCAGAGGGACTTAACTGATAAAATGTCTAATTTTTATGTACAAAAAAATACAGTCTGTCGCACAGATGCTTTGTTCTCTCCATAGCTGATCCAGTGCGTTCAGCCCAATGTTTTCACTGCTGGTCGGGCAATAACACGCACAGATGGCTTTTCAGGGCTGCACAGAAGTGACTTCACTCATCCGCAGCACTTTAAGTGGCATCATGTTTAGTCTCTTGTCATACAACTGCCACCACAACAGCTCTAATTGTTAAGAATAAAGGGTAATCATAAAAGCTAAATATAGTGTGGATGCACCGCAGGGGTACCACTGAAATAACACCGCACAACCGTTAACAAACTTCCAGAAATGCATAAAAACTGCTGCAGAAGAGAAGTACACAAGGTAAATAAGTCAACAGATCACCGACGGTGGCATAGCAGGTTCTTTTGGGCACGGAAAGGATTCAGACCCCTTCAAATTGTTCACTCTTTGTTTCATTGCAGCCATTTGGTAGGATCCAAAAATCTAATTATTTTGCACATTAATGTACACTCTGCCCCCCCCCCCCCATCTTTAAAGAAAAAAAAAAAGGGAAGTAGAATTTTTTGCAATTTTTTAAACAAGAAAAACTGAGATATGCATGGTCTTAAGTATTTAACCCTTTTGCTCGTATTGGTAGAAGCCCCTTTTTTTGGTAGTAAAACAATGAGTCTTTTGGGGAAATGAGGGCCCCAACAATTTTTTTCCCCCGGGGATTTGGGGACCCTCTCCCGATTTTCCTTGAACCGATCTTCTCCATTTTCGCTCTGGTTGGATGGGGGAAACCTTGGTGGTTAGCTTTTTTTAAAGTCTCTCCAGAGAAGGGTTAAATTTGGGTTTTAGGTCAGGGCTCGGCTCGGCCAGTCAAAATGGTCCCCAGATTTTGTTCGAAGCCTCTGCTTTGTTATTTTAGCGGGGGTTTTAAGGTCATTGCCTTGTTGGAAGATGAACCTTCCCCCCGTCTGGGGTCCAGGGGTTTGGAAGGGGTTTTTTTATCCAGGATATTCTGTACTGGCAGCATTCATTTTTCCCTTAAATTTGGGAAAACCAGTCTTTTTCCCGGGTCCCCCTTTAGTTGATGCCCCCCACCCTGTTTTAAAATGTTGGATTGTTTTTGGGGAAGGGGGTTGAGCGGGCCTGGTTTTCTCCCCTGCCTTACAATTAACCCCAAAAATTAAATTTTTCGTCTCAGCCAGACAGAAATCCTTTATTTCTCATAGTCTGGGTTTCCTTCATGTTTTTTTTTTTGGCAAACTGTATGGGGGCTTTTTAAATATTTTCTTGAAAGGGAGGGCTTCCGTCGGCCGCACCCCTCCTTTAAACCCCCGACGGGTTTGGGGGGCTGCGTATAGTTGACTTTGGGGGAAGTTTCCCCCATCTCCTTACTGCATCTCGGAGTCAGCCACGTGATTTGGGGGTTTTTCTCTACCCTCTTCTCCCCAAGGTCTTCTCCCCAACAATTTTTTTTTGGGGACGGCCGGGTTTAAGGAAGAGTTGTGGTCGTCCCCAAACCTTTTCCCCTTTTTTAGGATTATGGAGGCCACTGTGCTCTTGGGAAACCCTTTGGGTTTTGCTCCCAAAAATTTTTTTTTTAACCCTTTGGGCCCAGATCTTACCTTGCCACAATTCTGTCTCTTGAGTTTCCCTTTTGGGGGGTTCCTTAGACCCCCTTTTGATTCTATTTGTTGATCCCACTGTGAGCTGTGAGGGTCTTTATAGACAGGCGTGTGACCTTTTCCTAATCAAGTAAATCAGTTTAATTAAAAACAGCTGGACTCCCAAAGAAGAGTAGAAACCTTTTCAAGGAGGGTCAGAAAGGAAAAGGGCAAACATGTTAGTTTTAAAAGTGAAATGGGCACAGCAAAAGGGGTTTGAATACCCTTTTGTTTTGTAATATTTCAGTTTTTTTTGTTTAAAAAATTTTGCAAAAATATCCTTTTCGGGGGGGGGGGGGGTTTTTTTTAAGATGGGCCCCAGGGGTTTACTTTTAATGAGCAAAAAAAAATTTTAACTTTTTGGACTTACCAAATGCGCAATGAAAAAAGAGTAAAAAATTTAGAGGGGTCTGTATACTTTCCATCCCCACTGTAATTCTATTCACTGACATACTATTCATACACCTTTTTTTTATTTCAAAATCCTGCTGTGATTGTTTAAAATCACTGATAATACTAGAATAACCCCCCAAAAAACCGATTAAAAAACGGGATTTATGGAAAAGGCTGTATTTTTTTTTAAATGTTTTTTTTTAATTTAATATTTAAATTTAGATTATATAATTGTATCTTAATTTTCTATGAGAAATTTGATTTTTTTGGGGATATTAAAAAAATTTAATTTTAATTTTAATTATATAATGTAAATTTATTTTATATTATTTAAAATTTTATTGTTAGATAATTTTCATTATTTGTTTGATTAAATTTTTAATGGTAATGTTGAGAAAAAAAATTGAATTTTTTCCCTAAGGCAAATCTAGTTCCACAAAGACAAACTTTGGGCTAAGTACTTTAAACCCCCTTTTAACCTATCTGGCTTTCGAAGTTATGCGCCTCTTTTGGCTTTTTAATTTCTAAATGTGTTTAAGCCTACGAATCTGGTGCGACACGCCACAAAAAAGTCCCCCCCTTTTGGCGCATCCCAAAAGTGTGGGGGAGGCCCAGATCGTGCCAAAGTTGGGGGAAAAGGACTGTTATTTTCATCAAGAACAGGGTAAGCAGCTTTTTTGGGCCCCTAGTAATGCCAGAATTGGCCCCGCCCCATTATAATGTCACCCCAAAATATGCTTTGGAAAAACTTAGAAAGTGGGAGTTCGTACAACTGAAAGTTATTTTAAGTGCGATGTTTAAAAAATTACCAAAAAAACCCTAGTAATATTTTCCCCTCCCAAACCTTCAAACTTTGACCCTAATAAAATTTTAAAAATATCATATAAAACCTTCTGTTGTTCTTTTCGAACCAAAAAAGCTCCATAAGTATCGCCCTTTCGCATTGGGGCCCATTTCAAAAAGCGGCCAAAAACGATTTTTTTTTAAATCTTCTTTTGGAATAGTTTAAAAAAAATCATTTTTTGGGCCCGAGTCTTTAGTGAAAATGTCTTTTCAGATCGATGGAAACTTTTTCCATCCGTCAAAAATGTATTGGACATTGCTCACTAGTGATAATTGTTGTCACGCAACGGATACAAGCAATGGGTATCGCTAGAAAAGCGGTCAGTGGATTTTACGTTAAAGACTGGCTACAGAAAGACTCGGGGCAGTGTAACATATATAAAGTTTACTAATGTTTATGCTTGTGTTACAGATCATAGGTCCTTTGCGTGGAAAGGGTAATAGGCATTGTCCCATTAGAAATATTGGTTATTAGTAAATAAAAAAGCCTTAAATTCTGAATATTTTTTAGTCTTGCTGTTTCTCTTTTTTTCCCTGGTATGGAAGTGATTCCTGGTATGGCAGCCTCTTAAGTGAAGTCTTCCCTACTTGGCTTCTCAGAAGAAATGTTGAGCAAGTGCAGTTGCAGCCTCCTGTCAAGCAGAGATGCTGGCATCTTTGGAGGCATCCAGCTCATCACACCAGGGATTCTTCTGCATATGTACTGAGCAGAAAAAAGATGGAATCAAGAATAAGCCATGAGTGACTTGGTACACTTACAAATCTACAGTAAAGCTACTTAAAAGAAACATCAGGTGACGCGACACCAACACTATTCTCGGAATATCCCCTGATGATAGCATTTTCAATAAAAAATAAGTGTAATGTTCATAATTTTGGGCAGCATTTAACTTCAAGCAATATTTTTCTTGGCTAGTGTTGCTCCAAAAAGGTTCTGTTTAGTTCAACAATGGTTCAACCAAACTTGTGAAAAATACGAGCTCGGGACGTCTTAAATCCATATTTTTTCTTTGACCCTATGCCTATTTCTACCCCATTCCTAAGGCTAACCATAACCACTTTTAGGCTTTTAAGGATGTTTTACTAGTTAACAGCCACACAAGACCTGGAGCGACAAGCAGGACCCAGAGCCATGCTGAAAGGTAAGATAACCCCTTAAATGCCCTAAGGGAACATAAAAGGTTTCTGAGCTTCCCAATAAAGCATGCTTCTTAATTTAATCATCTTGAAAACCCTAACCCCGTCCTAAACCCATTTAAGGATATTGTTGATTTCTAGGCATTATTGGTTTTGGGTCAGTGCAATCCAAAAATGTTGATCCAAAAAGGGGTTGCATTATTAAATCAATCAATGGCATCTATCTAAGCTTTTGCCACTGCTTAATTTCCAAAACTATATCACCAAAGCTCTTTGGCGTCACTCAGAAAAAGTCTCTAGAACATTTTAAACGAAGAGTCATTCTAATTAATGGTAGTTTGCCTAAAGTGTTGAGTTAGAGAGATTGAAACATGGGAAAAGGCTGGAAAGCAATAACTATCCAAGCTCATGGAATATTTTATCATCTACCATAATTATGACATTTTTTAGAAGATTAAGCTAGACCTCTTCATTACCTCTTCTTTGTCTGGGGCTATTACAGGGTTAGGCTAGTCCAATAAAATACCTAGAATCCTCCCGTAGGCCAACGGTCTGACAATGTAGTAGACATTAAGGGTGACTGTATGCAGTATCGAACTGGGGGTGTTAGGGCCACAGGTGGAGTTTTATTCTGGGGCCCATCATTTGGGCTCTTTCTGGGCCCACCGGGGCAGTTCATTTTAGGGGCCCACCCTACAGCTGCTGTAAATGACCGTACCCTGCCTGCTGTGCTCTGCCTCTTGCTTTATTGCCTCTTCTGGAGATGCAAATTCAGTTTAAAAAAACTCCAGGTCTACCATGATCTGGGGACCACCAGGAGGATTCCTCTGTTCCCCTGTGGACCAGTTCCGAGTCTGCATGTATTTTATGGGACTGCACCAGTATTTCGGGGTGCTTTCAGCCCAAAAAACTATTGCGCCCTGTTCTTAGATGTATGAGCAGGGGGCACTGCAAAATTAGGCCACATCACTTTGTAATGCGCCTAAATGTGGGGGCATTCTGGAGGCGTCTCGCCCCACAACCATATGTTTCTATACATGTAGGTCTGGAGGACGGCAAAACTGGATGCCTTAACACTTAGAACTGGCAGACAATTTTAAAAAGTGGTCTACCTGAGCATGAGCTCCGTAGTGGAACTACAATGCGTTTGGGAAATGTATGCCCGTAGTAGAACAGGTTCATACATTCAGGTGCATTCTATACTGCTTTAAAGCTATTTAGAGAGGGCCTTATGCGCCTAGATCATACATGTCGCCCTAAATGTCCAGCAGAAGAAGACTTCTATTAGCACCTACCATCTTCCAAACAGGCTCTATTTCTTACACGATGATTCACAAATAACCTGACATATTTATGAAGTGTTCTATATATGCAATGATATTAAAATTCACAATGCAAATCAAAGTGCCTCAAAGTGCTTTCTCTCGTGCTTCCCCCACACTCTGGAACTCACTGCCCTAACACATCAGACTCTCTTCCCTTTCACCAGCTTCAAAAGCAACCTGAAAACCCATTTCTTCAGGATTGCCTATAACCTACAATAACCCCGCTGTCACTACACTCCCCACAAACATGTCTGCCCCTTACCTCCTGTCTCATTCCCCCTTCCTTGTAGATTGTAAGCCTTCTCGGGCAGGGTCCTCCTTCCCTTGTATCGTTGTTAAATCATTTATTGTCACCATTGTACTTGTTTGACTTATGTTATGTATGTAACCCCCCTTTTGGGAAAGTACAAACGCCCTGGAATCAATGGCGCTCTAAAATACATAATAATTAAAAAATTTTTAAAAAATTTGATGTTTCATATGTTATGGATAGATGGTCAGTGGAATATTATTTTCTTCTGGTGGACCCCGTAACCTCAGTCTGACTCATTATTTTCAACAAGTTATGTAGATGCCATTTAGTTCACCAGATGATAATAAGGTGGGCAGTATGGGTTATTATCCGTTCCCACACAAGCCCCCTTTTAAAAGTGTAAATAAAAAATTTCCACCCTAGAAGTGTTATGACAAAGCTCAAATTACAACGATTTGTAATGTTTAGTTCTCACTCACTGGCGCAAGTACATGATAGAAAAATCTAAATTTAACTCTCCTCGTGGCAGACTCAGTAAATCTTGGCAACATCTGAACCCGATTAAAGGGAGAGCAGAATGTTTCCCCGTATCATTGTCCCAAATGGGAAATATTTTTCGC
>JAODAL010066241.1:0-17859 GCA_025379985.1 Phyllomedusa bahiana | reverse complement strand
TCTTTTGGAAACGGACAGGAAAATTGCAGAGTCCGAAGGGCATGACCAGGTACTCGAAGTGCCCGTCGCGATGTTGAAGGCGGCCCTTCCATTCATCGCCCTCATGTATCCGTATGAGGTTATAAGCCCCTCGCAGTCCAGTTTAGTAAAAAATCTTGGCACCTTGTAAGCCGTCAAAAAGCTCCGTGATCAGGGGCAGGGGAATAGGGGTTTCTTTACCATGATCTTGTTGGGGCCTCGATAGTCTATGCAAGGACGTAGGGTACCATCCTTTTTGGCCACGAAAAAGAACCCGGCCCCAGCTGAAGAGGAGGACTTGCGATTGAACCCCTTCTGGAGATTCTCCTTGATATAAGTAGACATAGCCAAGGTCTCAGGTACCGACAAGGGGTAAACCCTGTCCCGCGGAGGAGACGTCCCGGGCAGAAGATCAATGGGACAGTCAAATGGCGATGGGGCAGCAAGGTCTCAGCTTGCTTTCCAGAGAAGACGTCTGCAAAGGCTTGAGATGGTGGTGGAAGGCCCGCCAGAGGCTTAAACGGCACAGGAGAAGCGGTAAGCACCAGGCGAGGTGCCACCAAACAGCGAGACTGACACTCCGAACCCCAACTCAAGACTTCGTCCGTCTGCCAGTCGAGCACGGGAGCATGGCGCTGCAGCCACGGGAGACCCAGGAAAATGGACAAGGAGAACGGATAGCACGTAAAACGCAAGTCTCTCCTTGTCAGAACCCCTATTTTGTAGGAACAGGGGCTCAGTACGAACCGAATTGATCCATGAGAATCTCTCCACTGACAGAGGAGATGAGTAGGGGCTTGTCCAGGCGATCACAGGGAATTATGCGGGAAACACCAGGAAACCAGCGTCCAAGAAATTTCCAGCTGGGCCCAGAGTCCAGGAAGGCACAACGTGAAACTGGGAACCTGACCCAGTGCCGACGGGCACGGGCATGGTCCAGGGGAGGAGAGGACTTGCTCTCCCCCTAGGGACCCTCTCCCACGTACCCTAGGTGGGGCCCTTCCCGGACGCTGAGGGCGCAGAGGGCAGGATCTGCGGAAATGGTCTAAACTGCCACAGTACAGACAAAAAATCCCCTCACGTCTTCGGGTTAGCTCTGGCCCAGACAGGGGGGGGGCTCTCAGTCCCCCTTTCCAGGGGCCTCCTCGGCAGCAGGCAAGAGGGCAACTGTGGGGGCCCCTTGGGAAAATTACTGGGGGCCAAAGACGAGGGAGACGGGGGGGTCTAGCCTTTTCTCGTTCTTGCCAAAGTTCCCCGGCCCGTTCCGAAAAAAGGGATGTCATCCGATGGCCAGGGAGAAAAAGGTCACTCAAAGAAAAACGGGGGGTTTCCCGGCAAAAAGGGGAAATCCTTTTATGGCGGAGGGGCCCCTTTCTTGAAGGTGGCAGTTAATGTCCCCTTCTTTTCCACGATAAACCTCGGAACCAAAGGGCCCGGAATCGACGGCGTAATCACCTACAGAAGCCCCCTTGGCGCGGGTTTTAGCAAGGCGGTCCCCGGCAGAAAAAAACCCCGGGGCGGTTCCCTCCCTGGGCCACTCCTAAACCCTGGGTGGGGAATGTGGGAAATTTTTGGGGCCGGATCGGGTCGTCCCTGTCCCAGAGGGGTGTAGCGCAGGCCGGGGTTTTTCCCCGAGGGGGGCTGGGGCCCGAATGCCCCCTTTGACCTTTCGGGGGAAATTTGGGTTGCCCATTAATTCAAAAATGCAGGGAGCATTGGTGATAAAGCCCCTGAAACCCTTGGAGTCCCCTCGAACGGACAAAAAAAGAAGACGGAGCCGGGCCCCAGAGGCGGGGGGCCGGAACCAAAGGGAGCAGCAGGACCCCCACGGGCCGGGTTCGGCGCTGACCCCAGTAACTTTTGGGGAAATAAAGGGGAGAGATTCTGAGTTTGCGGGGGCGGGCTGAGCGATCTGTTGGGGGGCCCCCCCCCCCCCCGCGAGGCCAAAAAGGGGGGTGAGGTCAGCGTCGGGGCAGAGGCACCGGGGGCCGGGTTTCCTTTACCGTTTTTTTCCCTGTCCCGGATGGATAAAGGGTCCTCGGGTACCGCCCCCGAACGATGGCGTTCCCCCCCGCCAGGGAGCAGAATTTTCCTAGGCCCGGGGTTTTTTAAACCAGACCCGCCGCTAAGCGGGATGGACTTGCTGCGGGGCGGGAGTCTACCAAGTTGCTACCCCTGACGTGACTTGCATCGAAGGCACCGAGGTGTAGTCGTGGTACAAAATCGTCAGGTTGGGCCTCGTAGTCGGGGACAGGGCTAGGAGGATCAGGACAGGCGGCTATGGTTCGTGGGATCGTCGGACCGGCAGAAGGTCAGAGGCAGGTGGCAAGATTCGTGTTGAGAACGGAGCAAATTGTACGAGTACAGAGGTAAATCAGAACGGCGTCCTCCGAAGCTAGGAAGGCTTTGTCTATAGGCTAAATGGCACTAATGATCCGGCAAAAAAGAGGAAGGGGCACGGCTTAAATAAGGCAGTGACCGCAATTGACCCAAATACCGGTGCACTGGCCTTTTATATTTCACGATGAGCCTATTACGCTCGCAGCGCCGCTAGGAGCATGGACGACGGTCACGCCTGCCGGGAGTCCTGGAGCTGCAGCAGGAAACGCGGCCGGTAAGTGAGGCGGGGACATAACGGCCGCAGGGTGAGTGTGCCCACCTCCTGAAATGCGGGGCGGTCGCGCCGATCTTGTGCGGGGTCATGGGTGTGCCTGCTACCCCAGGACGGGGGTCGCAGGTCCACCCGTGACAGCCTCAGGAAGCTGTAGAGTTGCGGCACCCAGAATTTTGCATAAACCACACCCCTTCATAACAAATAATATACCAACCCTTTACAAGACCGAAACACGCTACTTAGGGCCACTATCTAACACACATTACACACTGTCCTGTAAATGAAGCCTGACAGGCTCAACTTTTAAAAAAATTTAACAAATGCCCCCGACATGTTACGCCATATAATCGGTATCTTCAGGTAAAGTTCAAATTGCAGTTGTCCACTACATCAAATGGGAGTTTAAAGAGATTATTTCAAAAACCCCTCCCACAGAAGATAATCAATGGTTGAGGTCTACAACATTAGCCACTCCCCAAGAATGATGACTTATTACATATGCCAACCAATACTGTGGTACCAAACTACTGGCTAATAAAATAATGGCAGTCATTGATATAGCACCTACCAAGCACAACAAAAATCACAGTGGCATACAAAAGACGTAACCTAAAAAAGGGGGGCTGAATCGCTGCGCGAGTGAGCGGAAGAGTTCGGATATGCTAGAAATTATTAGAAGGATTGGGTAGGTATCCGGCATCTGTCACACAACTTTGAATACAAGGTGCAGAAAAACTAAATGTCAGTGTGCACACACACTTCAGTCGGGCACATAAAACGCAGATGTGTGGCATCTGCATGCACTAAACTTGAAGAGGTCAACATCAATTGAAACAGCCGGATACCATAGCGAAGAGAAAATGCAAATCCCTATTATATTCAAATATGCACTACTGCGCAAAAGGTTAGTGCGATATTTTGGCTTTTGGTTAAAATTTCAGGATGAACATAAAATTCCCTTGACATTTTTTTTTAAATGCCCTAGAATGAGACCATCTCTTGACTTTAGAAATGCACATTTTCAAGATGTTCAATGTTTCAGTACTTTTAGCACAACTTGCTGATCTCAAACATAGGAAACTTAATGGCAAAATTTGCAACAGATGTTTGATCCCTGAAATCACCCAAAAAACTTAGGGGATCAGTATTGGTGGGGAATTGGATATAAACAATCGTCCTCCTCATGCTGTGGTGATATTTTTATACATTAGAAGACCAAAATAACACCTTACAACTCTGAACCAACAGTACCCTCGTCATAGCAGGCTTCAAGCAGGATGCTCTCAGACGGAAAGTTGCCACTGAGCTTAAGAATTGCACAGAGTGTCAAATAGCAGGTTGTATCAGAGATACAGAGAGACTGAGAAGAGTCACAGAAAAGGCAAAGAAGTGATACGTTATTTACTACATCACACACTGATGACCTCTTTATGTAAACAATGCCCTGCAGAACCGTATGATGAATAGCTACACAACTCCAGGCACGTGCTAAAGGGAGGTGAAGTGCAACAAAGTGTCGATAGTCAGACACTGCAACAACTGTTTACAATCATCGTGGTCTGCGTGCTAGAATAACAAGCAAGGGTACCTGACTACAACACCAGGCACAGGATCATCGACTTGCATGAACAGGGACCATCACACTGGACGCGGATACTAAGTGGTCCTCACTGCGGTTCAGTGATGAAAGTCGATCCCATTCCTGAGCATAAATTTATGGCCGGCCAACAATGCTGGAGATGTCAAAAATAATGCCTTGCATCACAAATTTTGTCACCCAGATGAGCTGTTGTGTGGTGGTGGTGTTAAATTTAACCATCAATACAGAAAACTGCCCCTACTCGTTGTGCGGAATAGTACATTGAATTGCCTCTACTACGGGAATAACATATAATACAGACCATTGTGCCTCTGAATGAACAAACACATAGAAACACACAACCCCCATAAAAGCAGGTGGAATCAGCTGATCGCAGTGTAGAAGCTCGTAAGCCATAAACCCAATGACCTAGGGCAGCCCTTCAAGAAAAGTGGGATGCCAATGCCCTCAGCAATAAAGAACTCCGAGACTTGGGACAGCATGAGATGTCGTTGTCAAGCTGTAATGATAGCTCAAGACCACATGACATGTATTGACAACATTGACTTTTTATGGTTAAACAACACCACTGTTAGCTTATGTTTCATTAAATATTGTATGAGTTGAGCAAAAGTAAACGATGCAGCTACGACTTAAATGGCTTGACATCAGGATAAATAACACTGTAGCGTGAAATTCTTACGTTTTTCCATACATTTTACCCAAAAGTCCAAATACCCGTCAACTTTTTTGTGAATAGTGTATATTTTGCATTGTGCATTATAAACAATAAGTATATAAAAGGTATATGAAAAATGAACAATGTAGAAAATAATCTCAGAGGCTACATTCTCATCCTATCGCAAAACACAACAAAAAATATGTAGAATTCTTTATTACATTCAAATATTTACTTTCATATGCACATAACAAATGGCAAAACATCAAGAATAGTACTAAATATACAAAAGTAGATATGAAAACATTAAGAACAATGAAAATAATGATGAAAATAATTCTCAATGCTATACTCACTACTTTCACAAAAATAAAATACGCATTATGTTCTCATATCGAGCCGGACGGTATGCGGATCCACTAGACCACTTGCAGGCGGTGTAGACAGCCACTGCACAGGAAGCCGAAATTCTAAGTAGGCTCCCGATTTGTGTCACCAGAGCCCGTCGCAAACGGGATGGACTTGTTGTTGTCGTGAGTCCTATACCAGGTCGCTACCTCCTGACATACTTGCTATGCTCTCGGTGGCGCCCGAGGTGCATGAGGTACCGATTCAAGACTCGAAACCGTAGTGGTGTGGACAGGCAGGTGCAGGTCTGGGGCAGAGGCAGCGAATGGTTCAGGGTCGAGAAATGTAGGCAGAGTCGGGAAACATGGCAAGACGAGAGTTCACACAACGGAAATGGCTTTCACAAAGGCTTCCTCGGGGGGCAACAAAGTATCCAGCAAGGAAGTGCCGTGTACCAAACCAATAAATAGAGGGTCATGCGCCCTGCAATTATCCAATTACCGGCAAAGCGCCCGAGCCCCTACGACCCCGGGCGCTGGCGCCTTTAACTGTCAGATGGTAAACAGAAGACATGGCTGCGGCGCTGGAACAGCAGTGACTACAAAGGTTATCATAGATTTTTTATGGGGTTTTATTATTTAGCTGCAGCTAATTTGATTTCTTTTTTTGTTATTTAGCATGGAACGCCCCATATCCACATGGTTAAAAAGAAACCACCAGCCACATGGCATTGGAGCTATCCTTGCCACTTTGCTGCCTCACATTGGCGCAACATCCTGCAGCAGAAAATAAACTAATATATGTAACTGTAACATTAATAATTTCACATACAGTATAAATAACAAACCATGGGTATATCTCCCAGAAAGGAATAGTGGTGCACACTCCAGCTGGATTACCAGTCCTTACACACATTAACAAAGGTACACCAAGTTCCTCATTCTACACTTAGGGTCGCGACATGTATGAAACTCAGCGCATAGGGGCAACATATATGTACAAGGGCTGTGGCAGTAGTCTGGCCGACCTTTCATAGTAGCAACAAACTGGCGCAACCTGATCTCAAGATTTTATTATCAGACGCACTCCAAAATTAGCGCGCATTATCGGGGCGCCCGCAGCACTCTGTAATGCGTCTGAGATAGGGAGCGTTTTGAGGCGATGTTGCACCACAACTGGATGATTCTACATAATTAATGATAGGGATGAATGTAAAAACTAGGCCATTACTGTTGGAACAGGTAGACCAATGTCATGATGGTTTACCTGAGCTGATTGTCATTTTGGAGTCTATGAAGACGCCTAATCTAGTGACCCTCATTAGAACAGATGATAAATCAGGTGCATTCTACACTGCTACATGCGCACAATAAAATTATCAATCTGGGCGCCAAGATACATACATGTCACCCATAGATGCAGTTCTAAGTAGCTCTCAACCACTTACCGCCCGCAGACGCCAGTTTTGCCTCTTTGTCAGAGCCTCAATTTTTGTAAATCTGACATGGTGTCACTTATGTGAGAATAACTTTTTGACACATTTATCTATCCATGTGATTCAGAGATTGTTTTCTCGTGACAAATTGTGGTTTTAATTAGTAAAAAATTTTGGTCCATACAATCCTTGTTTATTTGTGAAAAAAATTGCCATTTTAAAAGTTCAAAAAATTTCATCGCATGTAAGACAGATATTTATCCTCTCAAATAGTTTTATAACTGGTATCTAACATCCGTCTGCTGTAATGTTGGCACACAATTTTTTTAAATGTCTTTTTTTTTACGACATTAGGGGACTTAGAAATTTTGTACAAATTTCTCACATTTTCAATAATATGATTTAATATTAATTTTAAATTAAATAATATAAATGAATTAAACCAATACAGCATCTACCATAGATTCCGTTATTATAATGTTATCAGTGATTACAAACACATCTCAGAACTACATCTGCCACTTCACCTATGGTTACACCTGCCTGTGACCCATCACCCCTGCATGTTCCCACCCTCCTTCATCCGGCAGTTCGGCTGTCACCGTGAGTAGCCCTGGGGGTTCCCCACAGCTAAGTCCATCCGGTCTTGCATTGGGCTCCGGTGAATAACAGGGTCCCCTTAGATCCTGCTCCCTGGCGTGCTCTGCATCTACACAATCACTCCCAGTGACCCAGAGGATCCACATATACCTTGCTTCCTCAGTTAGATGATGGATGACAAGTTCACAGGTACAACTGAATGTAGTAATTGTGGTGTCAGGCAAAAGACTCAGGGCATGTGCCCCTGGTGTCAGATGATATAAATACATAATAACCATAATGATTAACTTTCTTGGCTTTAAATGCCTTTTTATGTTTAATATTACTAGCATCTAGTAAATTGGGGAGATTTTAAAGGTACTCTATTAAATTTAGAAAAAATGCAGCATTGCCAATTCTTTCATCTGCTATGACAATCCATTTAATGTCAATCAGTAAACTGACAAAGTAATAGTGAAAACGACAAGAGTTCATTTACATTATTGCAGTCAAGCTCCCCCGTTGTCCTCACATTGTACTCTCCGCCGTGCGGGGACATGGGGATCTGAGACTGCAGTCAATAATACATTTAGCTTTGCCTCTGGCCACTGTACAATGCCACTATGATTTATGGATTTACATTAGCAGACAATATACTAGGAAAGTTTCATGATCTAAATCTTTTCTGTAAACCACTCTTTTTACATATTAGAATGACATGCACGTTCAAGTGCCCATTTGAGCCCAAAACACGAGACAGATGTACTCATTTCCTTTAAAAGTTTCCAAACAAAGTTTCTTGAAGGATGACTCGAGTATTACATGATGTTTAAGTCCTCTTAAAGTACATTCTTAAAGGAAAATATACCACATAGACTAGTGACATAAGACAGAGTCGTATTGTTTGAAGTCTCTATCGGGAAAGAAAATGTTAAATAATGCGTCTAGATCCCACTCATAAAAGCCGGCTTGTGCCTACAAAAAATCTATTAATCACTGCAGTACACAGTTCCTTAAAGTAGGTTTCACAGACTAAGTGAAGGCAATAAATCTTCATTTTGAGCAGTCTCTGCCTCATTACTTACCTCCTAGAAAAAATGAGACATTTAAGACATTTTTAGCTATAGCATGTCTCATTTCAGTTTGGCCATTGACCTTTTGACTTCAACCTCTTTAACTCAGTAACAGAAATAGCCTAAAGAAAATACTTATTTAAAAATCCTACTTACTTGTACAGTACATATGTATATACAATAAGCTTCTTTAGTCTATCAGATGATGGTAAAAGTATTCCTGAAAATCCTAAAATAATCCCATACTAGATTAAACCATAAACTTCCTATAGTGCTACCTCTAGTCCATCAGTGCTACAGTTGGGTCTGTAGCTCTCCAGTGGCAGATGATCATGTGTAGTGTTGCACTTTGGGTACATGTCCAGCTGGTTTGAGCGAGTATCATTTTTCCTGTCTGGCAGGCTGTGAGTTGGTGGACAATTTTAAAGAGATCTCCAGCAAAATTCAAGTCAAACTGGTTCTGTCCTAACCCAATTTGAAGCATAACACTAATTATGGGTGATAAGACTCTTCATTGCTCTCATGGCTTAATATGTTATATGCTAATCCCAATATGCTTGATAGATTCCCTAAAAATTAGTGCCTCTGTTACATGTTTATAGAAGTAACGCTCTAGTATATGGTATATTCACATGTCAGACTTTTCCTGTCGGAGAAATCCAACGTCTAATCCTCAGCAGAAATCGAAGGCAATACCTCAGATTTATGAAGGGGATTTTTAATTTACAGGAGGAGGTATTTGCCTCCGATTTGGAAGCAGGTTAGTCCAATTTCAATGGGGATGCAATGCATCACTTCTGCCAGATCAGAATCCAAGGAGAATCTGCTTGAAAGAATGGACATGTCCATTCTTTTGTTTTCCACATTATGGATTTCAATTTCAGTGTTCAATTGAATGGCAGTAATATTACACAAGGATTTTAAGGTGGAATCCAAAACATAATACACATCAAAATCTGCATTAAAATCTGTTGTGTAAACTTAACCTGAAGCACAATTCTATCTTCAAATAACCTCCACTGTGCCAGTTATTAAAACTGGACATACTTTTGCTGATGTTGAAGACTCTTGTTTCTAAGGAGTCAAGAGAAGTATGACATGCTTTATTAAAATTCTGGCAGGAGTCTTTCACTTGTTAAGGATTCAAGTAATTTCTACTGGCCCACTCACTATAATTGATGATTGGGATCCAATATAACCACAGATATAATTTTCAGAGAACTTGCCAAATGTTCCCTATTCTTACCTCTTATTATGACAAACTCAAATCGGCAACTGAACTGATATCTTGATGTTCTTGAATGAGATAAACTTTTGGGCCCTGCATCCAAGCTATCTTTGGTCCCAAATTGTAATGACTAAAGCTTGGTTGTCACTTTTTGACTATATAGAGTCTTGTTTCTGAAAGAAGGCATAGTAAAATCGACTACTTGTTTGTGGGTGGTAACCGCTATTCATTTTAAAGCGCCATTAGTTCCAGGGCGCTTTTCAGGGGGGTCACGTACATAGCATATGTCAAACAAGTACAATGGCAATGATAAATTACTAACATCTGGTAAAGAGGGAGAAGGACCTCCCCCAAAAAAGGCTTAAAAATCTAAAAGGGAAGGACAAAAAAAAGAAGGTTAGGGGTAATTTTCTGTGGGATTTAGTGGCAGCAGGGTTTTATTGGGAAATTAGTTTCTGGTGTTTTTTCAGGTGTGAAAGTGAAAAGAGTCGATGTTTTGGGGGCAGGGGTTAAGAGCAGGGGGAAGCTGAAAAAGCTTAAGTGGTTTGAAAGGAGCTAATAAAGAAAAGGCCCGTGGGAGAGAATGGTGAAGGGGAGGAAACCAGAGTTTAAGGTAGATTATGGTGGGGAGAGGTTATAAAGAGATTGTAGTAAAGGGTTGAAAAGAACGAATTTGGGCTGGCAATGGTAGCCGTAAAAAGATGGCAGGGGGGAGAGGCAGAGGATAGAAAGTTAAAGTGGATAAACGGCAGCAAAGTTAAAATGGAGCAAAGCGTAGACAGTGGCTAAGAGAAAGATGTTGCAGTAGTCTAGGGGGGAGTGAAAAGGCATGGACCAGCTTTTTGTAGCTTTGAAGAAAGGGGAACAAGCGATTCAGGATATTTTTCGGTGGGGGGGGCAGGAAAAAATGAGGGCTTGAATGTGGGGTTTTGAAGGGTTACGAAGGAAGCTGATTGCGGGACCAATGAGACTGTAAGCCGTTAACTGTGAAAAAGGGGATCGGTGGGGGATGAGTGGGATGGGGGGAAAGATGATAAACTCAGTTTTCCCCCAATTTATTTTTTTAGGAGATAAAAGGAAAAGATTAAAAGGGAAGATAGACAGTTTGGTGTCATCAGCATACAAGTGGTACAAAAGCCGTTGATGCATGAGCTGCCCAACCAAGAGTGAGTAGGGGAGAGTAGGGGACCAAGGACTGACCCCGGGGGGACACCAAAGCGGGGGGGCGAGGAGGGGTGTGCGGAGTAAGAGATCTGGCTTCTAATCAGTGTGGTATGAGAAGATCTCTAAAAGGCCAGGGTGGTGGAGGGGTGAAAAAGGTAAGAAATTTTTGTAGTCGGGAAATGGGGAGAGGAAATTCTGTTAGTAAGGGGAGAGGCAGATAAAGACAGGTCAGAGTGTCCCTGTTTGTGAGTCTCTATTTTAAACACTAAAATGAAAATTTTTAAATTAATTAACCTTAATTCTATACACATTTTTTTAAAAAAAACTGATCCTCACTTAAAATTTTTAACCCTTTTTGCTTCTAAAAGGGGGAAATAACCCCCTTTTATTTAGTATTTCTCACCTCTGTCTCAAGTGTCACCTGCTGCAGGGGTTCCAAGGGGGCCTTATTTGTTCTGTGTCCCCTGGATTGGGGAGACCGCCCCGGGGGTGGCTTGGGGTCCCCTTTTGGAGTTTGTAATTTGCTATAGATTAAGGTTCCCTTTTAATAGGTGGTTCCCACCAGAACGATAATAGAAAGGGAGTTTTCCCTCTTTTAGAAACAAAAAGGGGTTTTAAAAGATGAGGTGAGGACAGGGTTTTTAAATAGTGTGTATAGAGGTTAAGAGTTTATATATAAAAGTTACGTTTTAGTGTTTTAAAAGATAGAGAATGTTTGAGTTTAAGTTTGCCTACCAAAATAGTAAATATGGGAACAAAAATCACCTTGTTTTCCCTTGCGAGATTCCCAATTTTTTTGGGGATTATTGAACCCCTTTTTTGAAGCTTAGAGATCCCTTGTGAGAGGCGAAGGAAGGGAGAGTGAAAAGGGTTTTTTTTGGCGCAAAGTGGGGTTTGTCGATAGGGGGTTGAAGTCTCCATAGTGGGCCCTGATCTGTAGGTGACCACCTTCCTATGATAGTGTTAAGATTTTATCGACAAAATTGAAATCGGCACAGTTTTTGTTGACTTTTTTTTAGTCATCATAAATTTTGGTTAAAATTGTGCACTCTGTTAAAAATCGCGCCTTTTCGGCGCTTCCCCGTCATTTTGGCGGGCAGCAAATCAGCTTACAGAAAAAAAGGGGAGATGTGTGTGCGACGCATGACTTTGGGGTTGTATGGTTGCGATTTGGTGGGAAAAAACAATACCCGTTTTTACAAGACACCCCCTTTTATGATCAGTTCTGTCAGCGTTTCCCTAGCAGTAGCGTGCCCTCTGCCTGTGGGCCAAACGCTCAGCGAAATTATTCTATTTCTTCAAAGAAAAGCTCAACTGTTAGCTGTGATCCTTGCAACTTGTTTAATCGGGAGTTTTTAAAGATTTTAAAATATTTTAGGTAGAAATTTTAAAGGAGCTCTACCGCTGTAAATTTCCACGGAGGGAGCGTGGGGGGGGGGGGGGCGGGGGGAACACAGCCCAAGCTTTTTGAAGAATACTGGATTTTTAGTTCACCAAAAGACTTAGTGTAGACATTGCACTGCAATACTTTAAAAAAAAACTCATTTTCTTTTGAAATATTTCCGGGGATTTTGGGGCGGGCCCTAAACCCTTATATTGGGTTTACACATTTTTTCTAGAAATTTGCGGGCCCTCTTTGTCGGGGTGCAAAACTCCACTTTTATTATCATAAAAACATTTCAAAAGGGTGTTCTTTTTAAATTTTTTACCCCAATCCAGTTTTTGTTTGATAAAAGCCCCCCTTGCGGGTTAAATGGGGAATAAAAGCAATTTTGTAGTCCCCACAGGTAAAATTTTGAAAGGTGCCCAAAAATCCCTTTTTTTAAATCCAATAAAATTTCAAAACGGGGTTTTTTTAAACGGGGGCGCAGTACGCTTTTGATAGAGCTTTTTTGGCATTTAAATGTAAATACAGAAATTTTTTGTAGTCACCAACAGGGAATTGTTTGGTTTTCCCCCAAAAAAACCTTTTAAATCCGTTTACATTTCAGCCCAGGTTTTTTTTTTTTTCCATTTTTGGGGTCATTCAAGCTTTTTTGATAGATTTTATTTTGGGTTTTTAAAAATTTGAACCCCCAAAAACTTTGTAGTCACCACGGGTTGTATGTAGGTGCCAAAAATACCTTTTTAATATCCGTATACTTTTAAAAAACCCAGGTTTTTTTTTTTCACTTTTGGCCCAGTAAAGTTTTGTTGTTAAAACAATTTTTGAAATTTAAAAATTTGAACCCACCCAATTTTTTTTTGGGTTTTGAGGGTTTTTTTGAAAAATAGCGTGTTTTGGGCCTTTTTTTTAAAAAGAGATTTTTCCAAAACTTTTCCCCTCCCTTCCCCAAATTTTTTTTATATTTCTGAACATAAAAAACCCGAAATTCAGGGGGAAAAGCAGCAAAAAGGAGGGGGTAGGCATGGGGGTAGGGGTACGAAGAAGGTGTTTCCTTCCGTGGGCGCCAACACAATCCCAAACGGATCGCCATTTTGCAGGCCCAAATCGGGCCCCTGTCATCCCCGGGGGTCGGGCCCCCTGTAAATCTCAGTAAAGGGAAAAACGTCCCCCAAATCAGTCCTTCAGGTTTTAAATGCAACCTGCATCCAGCAGTTTTACCTTCCCGTCCCCCCGCCCAAGGGCCAAAAATTTGTCGTAAATCACATCATTAGCATCTGTCCAACATAACACCCCAAAAAGTCAACTGTGTCCCCCACCACGGGTGGATAATCAATTTTCTGAAGACCTCTTTGATGACAAAATGCGGTTGGGGTCAGAAGGCATGTTAAAAGATCAAGAGGCCAAAGAGGATGATTTTCTCTGTTCTGACGCCCAGTTACTGATGCCATCAGAGGAGGAGAAGGAAGCCGGTCAATCGGCAAAAATCCCGGGCGGTCGGCAACGCCTTGCAGTCCCTCTTGCTTGTAGCCCGCAGCTCCTGGATGCAGAATGTCAGAACGACGAAGTCACCTGTGTTGATGATGATGACGACATTGTGGATCCAACGTGGTCTTCTCAGCAGAATTTGCTTGCGAGCGCTTCATCACTGGACGAGGAGGAAGACGATGGGGTAGTGTCAGTACGGGTCCCGCCTCAAAAAGGGAGAGGGCGGTCGCAGAAGTCCGCTGATATGATTCCGCCAGCCACGGTCAGCGGAAACCCCGCTCCTCGCTTATCGCCGTCAAAAAGGTCCAGGACCTCTCAAGCCTGGGCCTTCTTTGACCAAGCCTCTGATTCACCCAGCGATGTCATATGCCGCCTTTGCCGTAAACGCATAAGTAGAGGCAAGAACCTTAGGTGGTTAACCACCACCAACATGTCTAGTCACATGCAGCGAATGCATGAGTTGAAATGGAGGCAACACTTGGCCAAAAAAGGCCAGACCGACGCCGGGCCTCCAACCACTGTCACACCCTCTGTCTCCGCCTCCTCCTCCTCCGCCACCACCAAGCGTTCCTCAGCTGCCCATGTCTCTCAGAGTCATGATCAGGGATCAGCCTCCGCTTCAGCCTCCACCGTCGCCCGAGTACCACCAGCAGCACCAGAGACCCATCCTACCCCTTCTCCTCCCGCCAGTTTGACGACCTGCATGCCGTACAGCGGCCAGTCTAGCAGCCAGCCTTCTGTCTTCCAGGTTTGGGAGCAGAAGAAACACTTTAATCCAAACCATCCCAAAGCCAAAAGCCTGAATGTCGGCATTGCCAGGCTTTTGGCCTTGGAAATGTTGCCTTTCCGTCTGGTGGACACAGATGGGTTCCGCCACATCATGGCCCTTGCCTGCCCCCAATACCAGATGCCGAGCAGGCATTTCTTTGCCAGAAAAACCGTCCCTGCCCTGGCCATCCACATGTCATCAAAAATTTTTCAAGTGCTTTGGGTCTGCATCTGGGGGCCGGGAAAAGTCCATTGACCACCGACACAGGGAACTATTAAGCCCCGGCCCAAAGGGCCCCGCTAAAACACTTACCAGTTTCACTGGGTGAGCTGGGGGGATGTCTCTGGGGGTAAGGGTTTGGCCTCGGGCCCCGGCGCACGCTCTTAAAAACCGCAGGGATGGGGGGGGCCTTTTCCCCCCAAGGTCCTCGGGTTGGAAACACGTGCCCAAAAAAACCAGGCCTGTTGAAATTAACCCTTTTTTGGGAACCTTTCCACAACACAGCCCAAGGAGCTGGGGACGGTCTAAGCAACGGCCCCAAAGGCCCTGGCTGGGGACAAACCTTGTCCCCGGGCAAGGGGGGGTGTGCGAAATGGGCGAAATCTCGGGCCCGGGCCCTTAAGATCGGTAGGCTGGGCACACCCCCTTGCCTGGCAACTGTCACAAACCCCCTTGCGCCCCATAAAATTTTCAAAAAGGATTCCCCGGGGGCCCTGGACTGCCTGCTAAAGGAAGGGGTCGAAGTCAATTTTCGAAATTTTCGCCTTTTCCCCAACCCCCTTTTCGCCCCGGGCCGGGCCTTGCTTTCCCGCTTCGTTGGGCCCTCCCCGTAAACCCGGGCCCAAAATTTTTTGACGGGGAAAAACACGCAGGAATTAAAACCCCTCCACATGCTCCAGCAAATTGGGGCCCAGCAGCCCCAATTTCCAAAACCCCGAAACGAAGTGACACATGGCCCTTACAAGCAAAGGTGCGGACCTTCGGGGTGGTTGAGCCACCGAATTTGGAGGCAGGTGAAAGAGCTCTGGCACCACCCTTTGGGCCCAGTTTTGAAGAAGCCCCCAAAAAATGGTCATTGCGGACGATGCCCCTTGTCACATAGAAATTGGGGTTGATCTTAGACGGGAACGATCTTTGGGAAACCCTCTGAAACAACTTTTTTCCGCCAGGGGACGGAGGGGGAAGACGGACACGGGAAGGGGAAACGGACCCTTTTCCTCCGTCAATCCACAAGGCCCGACTTTTTCCTTTAAATTTTTTTTGGGTCTCATTAGGGGTTGGGGATTATTACCCGAACAAATTTAAAAATGGGCAAAATGTTTTTATTTTTAAACGAAATTTTTAATCATGCGAAAATTTTAAAGGTTTAAAATCTGTGCATCATCTTTTAAAAGATGCGCCTTTTTCCCCGGCGTTTCCCCCTTTTTTCCCATTTTTGGCGGCCAGCAAATCATTTTACAGAATAAAGCAGGGGGAGATGTGTGTGCGACGTCATGACTGGGAAAGTGTATGGGTTTCGATTGGGGTTTGGGAAAAAACACAGACCCTCGTTTTACAAAAACAGCGTTTTTGTTCAGGGGCCTCAGTTTTCTCTCAAACATATCAGACAAAGAAAAGTGTGCTCTTTCTTTTGGGCCAAACAGCCAAAACGAAATTAAATTTTATTTTTTCACAAGAAACCTTACTATTAGCCTTTTGATCCTAAAAAATTTAGTTTAATTTTGAGATTGGAAAAATTTTATTATTTAAAGGTTTGAGAATTTTAAAGGAGCATCTACCCGCTGTTAAAAAAGTCACGGGGGGAGAGTGTGGGGGGGCCCCCCGGGCGAAAAACAGACCCAAGGGTCTATAAAAATACTGGAAAAGTTCAAAACCCAAGACTTAGTGGGAGACATTGCCCTGCAATAGCTTTTTTTTTTTAACAGTTTTCATTGAAATATTTTTCCCGGGGGGGGAATTTGGGGGGGCCTGAAAATTATAGGATACACAACTTTTTTAGTAACTTTCAGGTCTCTTTGTTAGGTGGGAAAACTCCATTTTATTTTCATATACATTTCAGATTTGGTGTTCATTTTCAATTTTTTTCCCATTTTCCCCTTTGTTGAAATACCATCCCTTTCACTTTAAAATTTAATCCAGCTATTTTTTTTGTCACCACAGGTTTAATTGTAAGGTGCCAAAAATATCTTGGGTTTTTACAAAAGAATCAAAACAGATCCCTGTTTTTTGGCCTTTTGGGGCACTACAGCTTTGTTCATTGGGGGCAGCTTGAAATTTAAATTTTTAATCCAGCAATTTTAATAGTCACCACAGGTGAATTGAAAGGGGCCAAAAATATCTTGTATTATACAATACATAACAGATACGTGTTTTTTTTTACTTTTGGGGGCAATACAAACTTTGTTCATTGAAAGGGGAGCTTGCACTTTAAAAACTGAATTTTCCCGCAATTTTATTAGCACCCCAGGTTTAAATTGAAAGGTTTCCCCAAAAAATCTTGGGATTAAACGAATACATAACAGATATGTTTTTTGGGGCTTTGGGCGCACTACAGCTTTGTTTTATTTAGGCAGCTTTTCACTTAAATTTGAATACACAAATTTTTTTAGTTTTACCAAAAGGTGAATTGATTAGGGGCCCCAAAAAAACCTTTTATTAAACCGAATACATTTCAAAATAAATGTTTTTTTTTACTTTTTTCGAAAGGGCCCGCTTTGTTGTTTTAAACTACTTTTGCAGTTTAAAATTTTTAAACCAGCAATTTTGTATTTTCCCCCAGGGGAATTGAAAAAGGTTTGGGGCCCAAAAAAACCTTTTTTTTAACCTAATACATTTAAAATACTGTTTTTTCCTTTGGCGCAGGCCCCCTTTTTTGATAGATTTTACTTTGCGTTAATTTGAATACAGCAATTTTTTTTTTTTTACCACAGGTTTAAATTTATAGGTGGCAAAAAAAGCTTGTATTATCCAATACATTTCAGAAAACCCTGTTTTTTTACTTTGGGGGGGCAGGCCAGCTTTGTTGATAGATCTACTTTGCAGTTATATTTTTTAATACAGGGAAATTTTTTTTTGATTTGAGGGGTTTAAAAAAGCTGTGATTTTCCCCCTCTTTTTTAAAAAAAAGACTTTCCAAAACCTTCCCCTACCTTCTCAAATTTTTTATATTTCTTTAACAGGAGCGAAATTCAAAGGGGGGTAAGCACAAAGAGGGGGGTAGGGCCCGGGGGGTAAAGGTACAAAAAGAAGGTTCTCCCCTTTCCCGTTTCTGGGGACAACACGCATGCCAGGGTCGCAAATTGCAGGCCGTCAGGCCCGTCATCGCTGGGTCAAGGCCCGTTTAAATCTCAGTAACAACAGCGTCACCCAATCTGTCCTTCAGTGGGTTTAAAGCAAACCCTTTCCCCCATAAAAAACCTCCCCCTTCTAAACCCATTTACGGCCACAAAAAGTCCCTCATCAACATCACCAAAAAATCCGTCCCCAAAATGAAGGCCCCTT
>JAODAL010066240.1:0-17859 GCA_025379985.1 Phyllomedusa bahiana | reverse complement strand
AGTCTTGGTGAACTTATCCAGTGTTTTTTTTAAAGATAGAGCTTGTCTGTTTCGGCCCGGGGGGGGGGCCCCCCCCCCCCCCGCCCCCCACCCCCATGAAATTACAGGGGTAGATGCTGCTTTAAAATTCTCTAGCTAACTACAAAAATGTTCAAATCTCTAATCTAATTTGAATTGGAAGGATCACAGCAAATTAGTAGAGGTTTCTCTGTGCAGAAATAGACTAATTTCGCTGAGCTTTTTTGGCCACAGGCAGAGCGCAGGTCCTATCCCTATGAGACGCGGGAGACACTGAGGCTGAAACAGGAAACCTGTTCTATGTAAAACGAGGTCATGTGTTTTTCCAGCCAATCGCAACCATACACATCCCATTTCATGACGTCGCACACATATCTCACCCTGCTCTATTCTGTAATCTCATTTGCTGGCCGCCAAAATTACAGGAAGCGCCGAAAAAGGCGCGATCTTAATAGATGATGCACAGATTTTAACCTTAATTATCGCATGATCTGGAAATTTCGATCACCATAAAAACCTTGCCGATTTCAACTTTGTCGATAAAAATCGCTCAACACTAGTAGCTTGCAATGGCAGTGGGCACTGGAAGATTGGCACCAGCCTGGGAGATCCTTCTGTCACAAGAGGAAGCTTGAGCTTGTTCCAAAGCTCACTCACAGAAACGGAAGTCAATCCTAGTCGCAACTTCCTATTAGGGCATCCAGTGAGAATGATAGGTCTCTGCCTGCCAATTTGTCCTTAATCACCACTAAGGCCTCTTCATTCCAAGCCAATTCTACTGCCAGGGTATGGAAGTGGAGAGCATACTGGCCCATGGCGTCGCCATCCTGTCTTACGGTCAAAAAGGAAGAACGACTGAGGACATGCGCCTGGCTCCTTGAACACCACTCAAAACAGCCGAAAGGAAGCTGGAGCTCAGCTGCCTCACTGGTGACAGGAGCAAGAGACACTATAGTTGGAGAGGATGTCGATAAGATGCTGGTCACCGTAGAAGCCTAGAATAGGGCAAGACTCAGGTGGACAAATCCTGCTGCTGAGTTGCCACCACACTGATTGCCCACATGAGTTGGTCTTGATGCACCCGCTGAAAAAAAAAAACTCCTTGTACAAGACCTGCACATTGAACTTTGATTTGCTGGATCCCAATTTGTCAGATCAGTCTATGACCAGAACTTGCCACTGGCTAGGCTTACCCTGAAGGGGCATGACTAAGTTGCTATCTGGTCTTCACTAGAGCCTCTGATGGCGAGGATAGAGTTGGGCTGTTAGGAGAGTCACCAGGTACCACTTCAGAGCAGTCTCTAGGCCAGTGGTAGCTGACCAAGAAGTCAAAGACACCGGTGCAGAGCACCAGTGGAAGAGACAGGGATGTGGTCAGGCAGTCCAGGGCAAAGGCAGGCAGCAGAGGTTAATGAAGCATAGGCGAGGTCAGGGGCAGAGAGAGTAGACAGGATGATGAGACAAGCTTGGGTCAGTAACAGAGATATCAGACTGAGAGCACAACACCTAAGCAGGAACCTAGATGAGAAGCCACTAGGAACCAAAGATCAGGCAAGGTGAGTAGGGAGGAGCTGCCTAATAAACCCACTGGTGGCAGGGCATAGACTGGGGAAGCAAAACATATCCAGACATAATGTGGTTACATTCCTGCAGGATATGGCTGCACCTCCCTATGACTAGGTGGAACCAGAGTAACCTGCAGCAAGGTTACACCAGCAGGGCCGGATTGGGAATAAAAATCAGCCCTGGCACTAAGTCCCCACCAGCCCACAAACAATATCCGCTTAAAAAATGCCCCCCCCCCTTGTTCTCGAAACCTCGCCACTTTCTAAAATAAACTACACTATAAAAGGTGCTTTACAGGGGGTGTTTTGGGTGCATTTTTTATGTGTTTTTGGTGTGTTTTGTGCAGAAAGCAGAGCATTTAAATTTGCTGTACATTTCTGCACAAAAAACGCATCAAAAAAATGAAACCAAAACCACTCTGTGTGAAAGCCCCCTAAACACAAGCAAGACAGAAACAGTGGTGCAGAGAAACCCCTCATCACATATTTAGGTGTGCACTTGCTTTACAATCAGGGACTAGCCTACACTGACACTACATAAGCACCAACATAACCTACAACCCCACTAATCAGATAACCAGTAGTCAGGTCACCATCACATGAGTACAACACTGATTAAACACAAAAGTAAAATGACCCCTGACAGCAGGGACTCACAGGAGACGTCATCTCTGATGGGAGTTGTTCTCTTCTCCTTTTCTACTCCTCGGGCCCCCAACACCCCATGATGTCTCCCTGCTGAGTTGTTCCCTTCCATTTCTTTCTCCGTCCAGTACAGCATGCAATGTCTTCTTCTCCCGGTCACTACTCGTACCTGTAGAATTTACCACAAATACATCTTAGGCTCCTCTCTCTTCCAGCACTTTCCTATCAATTCCCCAAACAGCGAAATGTTAGACCCTAAAAATTAGAAATTAAAAAATGTCAGATAAGTGGCATGTAAATAGGTAGACCCCCATTAGGTAGGTAAAAAGGGCCTTCCTCCATTAATTTGGTAGGTAGACAGGGCCTATCCCTGTAACTAGCCAGGTAGCTGGGGCTGTCCCCAGTAACTAGCCAGGTTAGCTGGGGCTTTCCCCAGTAACTAGCCAGGTAGCTGGGGCTGCCCCAGTAATCAGCCAGGTAACTAGGGCTGCCCCCAGTAATCAGCTAGGTAGCTAGGGCTGCCCCCAGTAATTAGCCAAGTAGGACCAGGGGCAGTAATTAGCAGCCAGGGCCAGTATATAGGCAGGCAGGGCCAGTAAGTAGGCAGGCAGGGGCAGTATATAGCCAGGCAGGGCATCATATAGGTAGGCAGGGGCCGTATATAGCCAGGCAGGGCATCATATAGGCAGGCAGGGGTAGTATATAGCCAGGTAGGGGTAGTATGTAGCCAGGCAGGGCATCATATAGGCAGGCAGGACAGTATATAGCCAGGCAGGGGCAGTATATAGGCAGGCAGGGCATCATATAGGCAGGCAGGGCAGTATATAGCCAGGCAGGGGCAGTATGTAGCTACGCAGGGGCAGTATACAGCCAGGCAGGTGCAGTATATAGCCAGGCAGGGCATTATATAGGTAGGCAGGGGTAGTATATAGCCAGGCAGGGGTAGTATATAGATAGGCATGGCATCATATAGCCAGGCAGGGCATCATATAGGCAGGCAGGGGCATCATATAGGCATGCAGGGCATCATATACACAGGCAGGGCAGTATATAGCCAGGCAGGGGCAGTATATATCTAGGCAGGGGGCAGTATATAGCCAGGCAGGGGCAGTATATAACCAGGCAGGGCATAATATAGGTAGGCAGGGGTGTTATATAGCCATTCAGGGTAGTATTTTAGCCAGGCGGGCATCAAAATAGGCAGGCAGGGCATTATATGCCAGGCAGGGGCAGTATATAGCCAGGTAGAGGTAGTATATAGCCAGGCAGGAGTATCATATAGGCAGGCAGGGCAGTATATAGCCAGGCCGGGGCATCATATAGGCCGACAGGGGCAGTATATAGCCAGGCAGGGGCAGTATATAGCCAGGCAGGGGCAGGATATAGCCAGGCAGGGCATCATATAGGTAGGCAGGACCAATAAGTAGTTTAAAAAAATAAATAAAAATCTTCCTCATCTGGTTTTCCTCCTCTTCTCCAAGTCCGTCCGGAGCGGCCGCTCTCACCCAAGTGGAGGCCGCGGAGCACACGCGCGATGACGTCATTACATCGCGCACGTGCTGCACGGCCTCCTGAGAGCGGAACAGACGGACTCAGAAGATCCCGGCTGTTCAGCCTCAGCCGCTGCTTGCACCGCGTGGTCTAGGCGGCGGCCGTGATGGCTGCATGGCTGGGTCGGTGACCTGGCTGTGCAGCCATGTGGCGTGGGGTGGCCTGGGGGCCCCCTGGCACAGGGGTCCGGTCGCATATGCGACCATTGCGGCCCCTGTGCGTGCGCCGCCACTTGGGGCCCGCCGGGGGGAAACACCGGCCCCCTTGGCGGGTGCTCCGAGCGGGCCCTGCGGCCCCCACCCCCGCGGTCCGGGCCGCAAATGCCCGGTTTGCCCTATGGGCAGTCCGGGCCTGTACACCAGCAAGCTATTTAGATGGCCTGGCAGGAGGACTCACCACATGGTGAATGTAGTGAGTAGATTGGTGCCTGCCAACTGTACGAGTCACCGGCGTGACAGTGAGGAGATAACAATGATGACATTAACTTGTTTGGCATGGTGAATTGAAGAGTTGTAAGTGTAATAGAGAAAATGTGCTTATAATTGCTGGGATTTTCTCCACAGACGTTCATCACTCTCCTATAGGCGCATTGATGATTCCTATTTTTTTAGTTACTATCTGTGACTATTAGCTCAAAATATGTCAGCTATTTGGTATGTGGATTGTGGGAATAAAGAAGCATGTTTATGTTTAGACCTTCTCCCTGCACTAGTCTTTTATATAGACATCATCAATAATCTGGAAAAGACTGATTTCTTGAGTTATTTTTTTTAATGTTATTATACCATTGCACAGTTTTTTGGCACACCCTTGAGATATAGCTTCTCACCTTCTCTAAGATCGTATAGTATATGCTCAATATTTTAGCACATAGCCTCTATTTTGTAATACGAGGAGTGCTTTTATAAAAGAATGGCCTAGTTATTTTTCATTTTGACCAAAACACTTGGCATATCCATGAGATACTTTACACTTGACCTTCCCATACAAGTACCACTGTATTTTAGCAGATGGCTTCTGTTTTGTGGTGCCAGAAGTTCTGGATAACAAGATTAGGAAGCAGATTTACTAAAACTGTCTAATACTGTGTAAATGTAGACGTGGCAGCCTAAAAATGTACCAAGTATATCACAAGAGGACATGCTGTTTAATTAATTTGGTGCATCTTTACACAGTGCTGTCTACCTTTGTACCACCTTTTGGTTGGCTTAGTTCATAGACATAAGGCAATACTTGCAGCTCAATGGCTGGACAATGAACTATTCCCAGTAGGAGGCAACATAAGCCCCAGTACTACATGGGAGACATTTAACTGATTTACAGTTGCTCACACACCTGTTCAGTAGGAGGGCAACTGCCTAGTATAAAACTACACAATGGATAAGTACAAGTTCACACCAGTATGCAGAAAAGCCACAATACCATACGGGGGAGACTGTGCCAATGCAAAATACTGATAAACAACTACTTACACTCCTACTGTCCATGAAGGGAGTGATTTCTAGCATTACAACTGCATATAGATAAGGCTTATAAAGGATGCCAATTATACGGTTATGTGTGGTGCACCGTGCTGGCATACAACCAATTGATAATGCCATTACTGTTAGAGTGGGTTGCCCTGCATATTTCAAATGTCCAACACAAATACTTACTCATTACAAAAAGAAAAAGAGGACACACAATAATTAGGAAATGTGCACCCATAAGATTACAAAATATAAATATGCCTTTAAGGTTATGTTCACATGGCGTCTTGGGTCCATCTGAACATACACTTTTGTGATACGTGTCTGGGTCTCAATGAGCAGTGAATTTAACACCCCGGGCAAGGGAAAAACCCCTATTGGTTCACATGAGCTTTCGCTGATGCATGTTGCATGCGTTGTCGACCCATCTTTTGGATCCACTCTAAGGAATGACATGTCAATTCTTGGAGGGATGGGATTACTAACCAGCATGGTGTACCACAAAAAACCGCCAGTACAGACGATGGAATCTTGGCACAATCTTTTGCCCCAGTTGTTTTTATTTTGGGGATTATTTTATTTGTTTTGGTCTTATATTAGGTACTAAAACCCCTTTTGAATGTACAGTGCCCTGGAATTAATGGTGCTTTAAAATAAATTATAATCGTAATTATAATAATTGCACAAGGATTATGGCACAGTGTCACGGGTGGGCCTGCGATCCCCGTCCCGGGTCGTAGGCACACCCGTGGTCCTTGCAGGGGGAACCGCCCCTGTTCCCCGGGACCTCCCGTTTCCTTGATGCCCCTTATCTCCCGGGCCACTCGGATTGACATCCGTTTTTGGAAACCCCCAGGAGAGCTCCGGAAGAAAGAGAAAGACTAGCCCCCCCGCCCCCCTCGTTCTCCAGTATTCAAAAACCCCACATTTGCCCCTTTGCCTGCTGCCGAGGGGGGCCATGGAAAGTAGATAGAGCCCATTGTTTTGCACCCAGAGCAAACCAGAAGCGTGGGAGAATCTTTTCTGTATGTGGCGTTTGACCATTTCCGCAGCCCCTCCCCCCCTGCGCCCCGGTCCCGGAAAGGGGCGAAATGGGGTTTTGGGGAAAGGGTGTCCCTAGGTGGAGAAGGCCTTTCCTCGCTGACCTCCCCATGAAATCGGCACTGGGTCAGGTTCCCAGTTTCATGGGCTGCTTTCCTGGACTCTGGGCGGTGGAAATTTCTTGGACCTGCCCTTGTTTTTCAGCTTAATTCCCTGTATCCCCTGGAGAAGCCCCTACTCATCTCCTTGTCATGGGGATTCTCAGGATAAAATTTGGTTCCGCTCTGAGCCTTGGCCCTACAAGTGGGGGGCCCTACAGAGGAAATTTCGTTTTACGTGTACCCGTTCTTTTCGTCCTTTCCGGGGTCTCCTGGTTCCGCGCATGCCCCCGTGCTCAACTGGCAGGGGTTGGGGTTGGAGTGTCAGTTTTGCTGTTTGGTGGCACCTGCCAGGGCCCGCTTCTCCAGTCCCGCTAAGCCTTGGGGGGGCCTTCCCCCCGTATAAAGTTTTGCAGACTCCTTTCCAAGAAGCAACTGAGACATTGCCCCCCCCATCGCCCATATGATGCCCTATTGATTTCTGCCTGGGAAGTCTCCTCCCGGGGCAGGGTTTCCCCCCTGTGGGGTACCTGGACCTTGGCTTGTCTCCCTTTATCAAGGAGAACCTCAAAGGGGTTTTCGAAAGTCCCCCCTCTCCAGGGGGGCCCCGGTTTTTTTTTTTTCGTGGCAAGAAGGATGGTACCCTACCCCCTTGCATGATACGAGGGCCAACAAATCACGTAAAGAACCGCTACCCTCTCCCCATGATACGGAGTTTTTTGGGACCGGCCAAGTGCCAAATATTTACTAAATTGGATTTTCGAGGGCTTAAAACCCTCTGGGAAAACGGAGGGGGATGAATGGAAGACCCCCTTCAACACTCAGACGGGATTCGAGTACCTGGTCATGCCCTTCGGACTCGCAATCCCCCAGCCCTTTTCCCAAGTTTTGTCAATGACATTTTCCCGGGACCTCCTGTAAACGTCGGAGCGTCTACCGGGATGATTTTCGGGTGTTTTCCCCCCCCCGCCCTTGGCCCCCAAAAAGTTATGTACGACAGTTCCTCATCGTCAAAGGGGCCAACCGCCTCTATGAAAACTCGAGAAATGTCTGTTCCATCAGCAGGCCCCACCATTCCTCGGTACATCATTTCCAACAGGGGCCTGTGGATGGGCCCCGCGAATTTGTCTGCTGTCCTACAGTGGCTGCGTCCCGTGGGTCTCCCAGCCAAAAGAGTTTCCTGGATTCGCCAAACTATTACAGGGGGATTTATACCCCAATTTTCCTCACTGGTATCTCCATAGTGCATTGACCAAGAAGAAGGCAACCCAAAGCTTGGCACCAGCGGCAGAGGAAGCCTTCACCAAATTAAATCTTTTCCTTCGCCCCTGGCCTGTGTCTCCCGGCCAGAAAAGAGAAAAAAATTTTTCCCCGAGGGGCGGCCCCTCGGTTTGGGGGGCCGGGGTGTACTCTCCCAGAAAGGGGGCCCCAAAGGGAAGACCCTCATTGCGTTTTTTTCTCTAAAAGGTTTCCTCTGCAGAAAGGAATTTCTCAATCGGCGCCGGGGGGTTACTGGGCCCTCAAGTGGCCCCCGGAGGTGGCGGTACTCTTTGGGGGGGGGCTCGTCACCCCGTCAACATCTATACGACCAATAAAAAATTTTTTATATTCCAACGGGTCAAGCTTAAATCCCCCAGGCTCGTTGGGCCCCCTTCTTCTCCCCATTTAATTTTTTCATTCATTTTGCCCTGCGGAAGAAAAGTCAAGGCTGAAAATCTTCCCCTGCTTTTGGGTGTGACGGGGGTGAACCCCCTCCCGGACATTATCCCCCCAGAAAGGTCATCTTGCCCGCCCCTTGCCCAAAAATATTCCTCCTGGGGAAAACATACGTTCGTCCGTCTTCGGAAGAAGATACTATGGGGGTCATTGCTCCATATGGCGGGGCACCCAGGGTGCAGAGGTCTTGCTCCCCCATCTCTCGATTTTACTGGGGGCCCTGGATTTTATCACGGATCTCCCCCCTTCCCGGTAACACCGTGATTGGGGGTTACAGACCGGTTTTTAAAAAAAGTCTCACTTTATTCCCTTGGGCGGGGTTTCCCCCCAGTCCCTCGCCTTGCCCGTCTATTTTTTTCATATTTTCCGTGCCTGGCTTCCCCGGCACATAGGTCGGACCCGGGGGGGACAAAAAACGAAGACCCCCGCGACCTTTTCCGGTGAAAAGGGTGGTTGTCGGCTAAATATATCCTTTTAAGGGTTCCCAATAAGCTGGGTCCCGGTTCCCCGGGTTTCCGTTCGGGGTGCTTTTTCGATAAATCCCCTGGCATACAAGCTGCCTTCCTCCACTAAGTGGGTCCCGAACTCCTTCCATGGCTTCCCTTCTCCCGGGGGAGTGCCTCCCACTCCTGAGGCCGTGCCCCCATGTCTTTACGGTAAAGGAGATTCTAGATAGAAGACGGTGGGGAAACGGTTTTTCTCATTGACTGGAAGGGGTTCGGGCCCGAAGAGAAAAGGTCCCGGGGCCAGAGGACAATTTCTGGACGTAAAAATCATTCAGAAGTTCCTTCAGGCCAGAAAGAGGGGGGGCCAAAGGGGGGGGGGCACGCTCACCCTGCCGGCCAGGTCCCTGCCTACTTACCCGCCCCTCCTGCGCAGCTCCGTTTCCCCGGGCGCTTCCCCCCCTCCCTAGGCGCGGTTTTCACCGGCTTTGGATATTTAAGGGGGCAGTGCACCGGTAATTGGGTATTGCCGGTCGCTGCCCGTATTTAAGCCTGCCCCTTCCTGAGTCTTGTGCCGGATCTTTAATGCCTATAGCCTATAGAGAAAGCGTTCCTAAGCCTTGTTCCGATTACCGTTTGCTTCCGCTCCTTGACCACGAATCTTGCCGCCTGCCCTGACCTTCTGCCTGTCCACGTCTACAAACCATAGCCACCTGTCCTGACCTTCTACCTGTCTCCGACTACGAGCCTGCCTGACGATTTTGTACACCTACACCCCCGGCTGCTCCGCAAGCAAGTCACGTCAGGGGGGTAGCGACCTGGTAGACTCCCGCCGCAGCAAGTCCATCCGCTTTTGCGGGCGGGCTCTGGTGAAAACCGGGACCTACTTAGATTCTGCTCCATGGCGTGGCTTACGCCATCGCTTGCAGTGGTCCAGAGGATCCACTATCTCCGACCGTGTCACACAGTTGCAGGATAAAGGCCTGCTTCACATCTTCATTGGAGGTTCTGTTGCAGAAGTGGAACTGCAACGGGTTCCTTTGGGTTTTCGCTGTGGTGTCCATCATTTTACTGGAAAGAATAGTTCAGCATGCTGCTCTATCTTTTCCATCATTCCCAATGGAACTTATATTAGAGATTGACAAAATTTGGCCATTGCCATTTGCTTTGTAATTTATATTTTTATTTTCCATTTGGACATTTAATACTTTTTGTTTTCTACCTGTTGGACAATAGTTAGTGGAGCTGTAAAACTTTTTATAATGTCAGCCATTTTGTATATTTTTCGTTGACTTAACCTTGGGTTAGCTGGGAACATTATCTTACATTTGAACGTTTGATGGTGCGAAAAATATAGAGTTTATTTTATCCATTACCTTCATGACCTCAAAGTTTCCAAAGAGTAAATGTATTTTAAGTGTAAACATCTCAGAGAGTAAAGGAGAATTTACATTAGCCTGGAAAAAGAAGGGTCATTTTTTTCCATCATCGGTAGATCAAGTCCCCCTGGAAATGCAGCACAGTAAATATTACCGGGATAAAAAAAAAGCAGCATAATCACAGAGCGGTCCAAGCTACACAGAAATAAAGTTATTCTGCGCTATTTGATTTCTGAGTTGCATGGTGTATGCTGGGATGAGATATGATGAAGCTGTAATGCTTTAGAAAATAAGCTTCACTGTAGAAGTCTCTGTATTGTAAATGTCAATGAGATGCTGCTCCAAAGTCTCCAGCACAAATAATACAAATTCTAAAGATTAAGCTGCAAACTTAGAAGTTCACTTCAGCTGGATGGTGTGCACTAACCGTGTCCTGCTTTAAAAGGACTTGAAATTGCCATTTCTGAATGTTTGGCTAATTTGCAGAACATTGTCTGCATACACTGGAAGGACATAATTTCCTGTTAATTTGTAAAGTATGTCACTAAGCCACAGCCTTAGCCACATGGCCTTTTGAGAAACTGTCAGAGTATGAGCAATACTGTATGTGTTCAATTACTCTTGCAATGGAAAGAAAACTGTTTGTGGATGGTTTCACGAACAGCTTTTTTTTGAAAATTTCTATTGCAGTTTTTTATGCCAAAGTAAGAAATGGATTCAAAAGTGATAAAAAGTATGAAGGAGTTATTCATATATCCATCACAGAAAGAACAAAATAGCGGCACTCACCAATCTTCTTTTTTTGCTTTTATTATGTGAACAGTTCTATCAGTTTAGGAGGAAACATCTCGTGGCCTACAGACGTTTCTCATAATGAGACGCCTTCTCAAGGCATGAAGGGGGATAGCGTCACTCCGCTATTTAACCCCTTAGGCCCGTTACTCAATTATTTTGCCGCGGATTGGGGCCGTACTGCGCGCCGGATTTGCGCGCAGTACGGCGCCAATCGTCGGAGTCATTAGGTAATCCAAACCCTTCTCCATAGTAGAAAGTGGTTCCGCGCCTCCCTTTCTCGCTCGGCGAATCCGCGGCGGGTAAGACAGTGAATGCACATTATCCCAGGCGCAATACGCGCCGTGGATAATGCAAGTCTATGGGGCCGGGGAGCGGCACCCCCGCCACGCTCCGGCCCCGCCCCGTCGCCCGCACCCTTATTTCACGGCGGATTTGTGAGCCGGATTGCGCTCACAAATCCGTCGGGAATAAGCCGTGTGAACACGGCCTTAAGGACCCTGGACGTATGAGTACGTCCCAGGGTCCATAAGGGGCTTTGTTAATTGCTGCTAACATCCGGCCGTTACAGCGCGAAGGGGCATCATCGCCCGCCCGCGCTGTTTAACCCTTCAGATGCCGCGGCAAAGATGGCCGCGGAGTCTGAATGAATGAAGATCGGCGCCGCGCACCGATCTTCAGGGCAATCGGCATTGTCGCAGCATAACTGCAGCGAGCCGACGCCCGGACATGGCAGTGGGGACCTTGTGAAGGCTACCGTCACTGGCATGTCATGGTTTGCCCCACTTCCGGCCGCAGATAGGAAGTGGGGAAACCGCCATCTTGCATTGTCTATGCAATGCTTTAGACTGTATTAACGATCGCGCCCCCTAGTGGTCAAGCACCCTAGGTGGACTCAATGTTACAGTAAAAAAAAAGAAATAAAGTTTTAAAGAACCAAAAAAAAAAGTATTAAAAGTTTAAATCACCCCCCTTTCCCCATTTTACAAATAAAAACAATAAAATTATTTAAAAAGTTACACATATTTGGTATCGCCGTGTCCGAAAAAGTCCGATCTATAAAAATATAACATAATTGATCCCGTACACTGAACACTGTAGAAGAAAAAAAAATTCCAAACGCCAAAATTGCGTTTTTTTTTGGTCATTTCATGTCCTATAAAAATTGGAATAAAAGTGATAAAAAAGTTGCATGCATTCCAAACTGCTAGCAATAAAAAGTACACTTCAGCCGGCAAAAAATTCACCCTCACTGACGTCCGGAGGTGTTAGTACAAAAAAGGTATTGGTCGCACAAAATGGCGCCACGCCGCAAATTTCAAAAATAGAAAAAGTTTGGAATTTTTTTTACGGTACCAAAACATAACAGAAACCCTACATGTTTGGTATTACCGGATGTGTATCAACCTGTAGAATACAGATAACCCATTATATTTACCAAAGATTGAACGCTGTAAAAGCAAAACATCTGCAAACATGGCAAAAATAAGTTTTTTTTCACAATTTGTCCCACTTGGATTTTTTTTGCGGTTTCCCAGTATATTCTATAGTAAAGTGAATAACACCATTAGAAAGTACATCTTGTCCCACAAAATAAAAACCCTCATAGGTCTATGTAGGTGGAAAAATAAAAAAGTTATGGCTCTGGGAAGACGAGGAGGGAAAAAACGAACGTGTCAACAACAAAAAAGGCCTGGTCCTTAAGGGGTTAAGTCCCCCTCCGTACCTCTCACATGACGGTACACTTCCCAAATGCTTATATTACTAATTAAAACATACATTTACAAAAACAATGAAAGACCAATTCTTTCATTCAACGCTAGCAGGCCTAATGCTTCAGGTTTTAAAATCCATTTAGATTTGCTTTGTAGCAGTTAAGTGTGTTGATCTCTATTAACCCCTTCCTGACGGACGGTCATAATAATATGGCTCTAAATATTTTTGCTCTTTGCCTTCTGAAAGCCATAACTTTTTTATTTTTCCACCTATATAGACATATGTGGGCTTTTATTTTTCGGGACAAGTTGTACTTTCTAGTGGTGTTATTTATATTACTATAGAGTATACTAGGGAACGGCAAAAAAATTGTAAGTGGGGCAAAATGTGAAAAAAAGTACTTGCACCGTTTTTTGCGGGAGGTTTGTTTTTACGGAGTTTATTCTTCGGTAAAAATGATGTATTATCTGTATTCCACAGGTTGTTTCGCATCCTGCAATAACAAACATTTAGGGTTTCCCTTATGTTTTTGTACAGTAAAAAAATTCCAAACATTTTCTATTCTTGAAATTTGCGCTTCTGAGCAATTTTTTGCGACCAATAACTTTTTTGTACTAACACCTACGTACATCAGTGAGGCGCCATTTTTTGCGGGCAGGTGTGTACATTTTAATGCTAGCACTTTGAAATGGATGCAACTTTTTTTGATTACTTTTATTCCAATTTTTATGGGACGTGAAATGACCCAAAAAACTCAATTTTGACGTTTGGAATTTTTTTCTTCTACAGTGTTCAGCGTACAGGATAAATTATATTATATTTTTATAGATTGGACTTTTTCAGAAGCGGCGATACCAAATATGTGTAACTTTTTTATTATTTTATTGTTTTTATTTGTAAAATGGAGAAAGGGGGGGGTGATTTGAACTTTTAATACTTTTTTTGTACTTTAAAACTTTATTTTTTTATTTTTTTTACTTTAACATTTAGTCCCCCTATGGTACTTGACCACTAGGGGGCGCAATCGTTAATACAGCCTAATGCATTGCATAGGCAATGCATTAGGGTGTACAAAGATGGTGGTTTCCACACTTTCTGTCTGTGGACGGAAGTGGGGCAAACAGGAACATGGCAGCGATCAGAGCCTTCCCAAGGCTCTGCGCTGGCATGTTAGCCCGTTGGGTCTCAGCGATCTTATCGCTGATGTCCCGATTGGGCAGAAAAACGGTGCGTGGCACTGCTTTTCAGTCATTCAGATGCCGCGGCCATCTTTGCCGCGTCGCCTGATGGATTAAACAGCGCAGGCGGGCGACGCCACCCTCCCGCGCTGAAACCGCCGGGTGTTAGCGGCAATTAGCCGCTAACATCCGGCAGCTGTGAAGCGGGATCGCGGTTTCAAAGCCGCTCTCCGGCGCTATGACGTACTCATACGTCATAGGTCGGTCACCTGTTGTGCAAATTCTCTATACGGGCAAAACTAATTCTGGAGGTATCACCTCCATGTAGATCTTGCATATGGTTAATGAATCACGCAGCGGTGATCACTCATGTGAACGCCGCTGCGTGTTCCTCATTGCTGGCAGTGATAAAATCACTGCTAATTGTTAAATGCGTCTCTGGGTCCGTTCTGTCGATCCCCGAGATGCATCTGAAAAGCGTCTGTTCACCCGAATGCAAGACGCTGTGTGAACATATCCTAACAGCGACCACAATATAACTTGTTTTAATCTAAACTGGGAAAAACAAACACAGACCGGAAGGGCAAAAACATTTAATTTTAAAAAGCCAACTTCCCCTTATTGAGGCCGCACTACAGGACATAGATTGAGAGCAGCTATTATCAAATAATGATGAAGAAGTCAAATGGGCATTACATATACTTTGGGGAAGTATATAGCAAAATGTATTCCTATAGGTAACAAGTATAGGCTATTAAAATTAAATCCAACATGACTTCTAAAAATCCAAAAAGTATATAACATACTCTATAGAGGATCTTCCAATAATTACAAAACTAGAAAAAATATCGACCCTTTTAAAACATCACTTTTAATAATATCATTAAGACCATATCCCAAAATCATAAACAAAACATCTAAGGTATAACAGTGACAGACAGTGTACAGTAAATAATAAATAACTCACCACCTCGCATTGACTGCGCCGTTATTAACGAACTCCAGAACTAGATTTGGAGAAAAAAAAATGGTGAACTGTCCCTATACACTGAAAACCCTAGCAAGTTTACCTTAGCAGAGCTACCGCCCTGATGAGAGCGACTCTGCAATATATTACCCTCAAAAAACTTCTCACTACACCATAAGGAGCTCCAAATGGGGAGTGAGCAAGTTATAAATAGCAAAAGAATCACCTATACGCGTTTTACCAAAGACGAATAAATCTTCTCATCAGTAGGTACTTTCAATCAACCAAGGGTAACAAAAAATACGTTGTACTAGAGAGGTTAATAGGACATAGTGTTGTCCATACTGTCAGTATATATTGCAGAGTCGCTCTCATCAGGGCGGTAGCTCTGCTAACGGAAAGTTGCTAGGGTTTGCAGTGTATCTGGACAGTTCACCATTGTTTTTCTCCAAATGTAGTTCTGGAGTTCGTTAATAATGACGCCGTCAGTGGGAGGTGGTGAGTTATTTATTATTTACTGTACACTGTATGTCCCTGTTAGGGCTTGTTCACACTACGTTTTTGTGATCTGTTTTACGGATCCGCAAAACGGATCTAACAATTGTCAGTGTGATTAACATTGCATTCAATGGCAAAAGTGCATCGCCGTTCCCACGGGAGATCGGTGATGCGCTTTTGAGAGCTCTCCTGCACTGCGCTTTTCGCATCCGCTTTAAGAATTGACATGTCAATTCTTATTGCGGTTTACGCAAGTGAAAGCCCATAGGAGATAATGGAGTCCGCTTTTGGCACCTGTCCAAAAGCGTTCCACAGTCCGGGTACGTATCAGCTGCGCTTTGCCTCCTGAAAGCAGATGCGAAAAGCGCAGTGAGCGGCTGCAGGTGGATCGGCGCGGTGAGCAGGGTTGGATCGCGGGACGCTGCGTCTGGAGGTAGACCGGCGGTGAGTGGGGCAGGATGGATCGCGGGACCGCCGCAGGATGGATCGCGGAACCGGCACAGGATGGATGGCGGGCCCGCCGCAGGATGGATCGCGGAACCGGCACAGGATGGATCGCAGGACCGGCGCAGGAGTTCTATGCATGGGGCAGGAGTTCTATGAATGGGGCAGGAGTTCTTTGAATGTGGCAGGAGTTCTATGAATGGGGCAGGAGTTCTATGAATGGGGCAGGAGTTCTATGAAAGGGGCTGGAGTTCTATGAAAGGGGCTGGAGTTCTATGAATGGGGCAGGAGTTCTTTGAATGTGGCCAGAGTTCTATGAATGGGGCAGGAATTCTATGAATGGGGCAGGACGAGAGAGAGAGAGAGAGAGAGAGAGAGAGAGAAAAGGTGATCAAATCAGCTAAAATAAGTAATGAAAAGCAGGTGGCCAAGGACAGCAAGACTAACCCCAAGAAATTCTTTCAGCATATAAAGGCTAAAAATCAAAGTCAGAGCATGTAGGACACTTAATTAACAGTAATGGGGAGCTGGTCACTGGGGATCAGGAGAAGGCAGAGGTACTAAACAGCTTATTCAGCTCTATATATACAAAAGAGGAGAGAGTAGCTTATAGGGTCACTGCTGTTGTGGGTGGGTCCGGTGCAGATGTAGGTGGTGCCAGAGCTTATGGGTCGGTATCAGTTCTGATGGGGGTGGGCCCAGTGTGGATGTTGGTGGTGCCAGTACTGTTAATACATCAAATGATATAATAATTTGTCTGAGTGTAGAAATGTCACAATCCAAGTTGAAAATAACTTAATGTTAAAAGAATACCTGTCAAGATAACTTACACCCAAGAGTTTTTAAAGAACTCAGCTCAATTATTTATGTGCCCCTGTACATTATACTTAGAGGTTCTCTTGTGACTCTAATAGTGCCAGGAGACTGGTGCAAAGCAAATATGGTTCTAATCTTCAAAAAGGGTTCTAGGTCTTGCCTAGATAAATATAAACCAAGTTTAACATCTATTGTGGGAAAACTGTTTGAGGTGCTCATAAGGGAATATGTGGCTAAATATAACATTATACAGTGAAGGAAATAATTATTGGATCTCTTGTTTGATCTATGGGCAAGATTAAAGAGCTTTCTAAGGATGTCAGGGACAAGATCATAGATCTGCACAAAGCTGGAATGGGCTACAAAACTATAAGTAAGATGCTGGGTGAGAAGGAGACAACTGTTGGTGCAATAGTAAGAAAATGGAAGAAATGCAAAATGACTGTCGGTCGACATCAATCTGGGGCACCATGCAGAATCTCACCTCGTGGGGTATCCTTGAGCACAAGGAAGGTGAGAGATCAGCCTAAAACTACATGGGGAGCACTTGTTAATGATCTCAAGGCAACTGGGACCGCAGTCACCAAGAAAACCATTGGCAACACATTACACCGTAATGTTTTAAAATCCTGCAGTGCCCTCAAGGCCCCCCTGCTCAAGAAGGCACATGTGCAGGCCCGTCTGAAGTTTGCCAATGAACACCTGGATGATTTTGTGAGTGACTGGGAGAAGGTGCTGTGGTCAGATGAGACAACAATTGAGCTCTGTGGCATTAACTCGCTGTGTTTGGAGGAAGAGAAATGCTGCTTATGACCCAAAGAACACCTTCCCCACTGCCAAGCATGGAGGTGGAATCATTATGTTTTGGGGATGTTTCTCTGCTAAGGGCACAGGACTACTTCACTGCATCAATGGAAGAATGGATGGAGCCATGTACCGTAAAATTGTGAGTGACAACCTCCTTCCCTGCGCCAGCAAGACAATGACCCAAAACATACAGCTTAGGCAACAAAGGACCGACTCAAGAAGAAGCACATTAACCCTAGAACGCATATTGGGGGCCTTTTAGGCCCCCATGCTTACATTTTTGCTATTATCTGCAAAATTACAGTAGTTAGAATTTTGAAAATCCAGGTATTCCTCAAGTATGTCAATGTTGATAATATCCAGTTGTTCATATAATTTTTTTCATAATGCATTATGGTGTAACAATGCTTGTTTGGTGAAAACTACATCTGTACGAATTGGGGGCCTTTTAGGCCCCCGCTGTTTTTATCATGTCTCAGAAGTGTTTGTGTCTCAAGTTACTTTATTTTTTACTCAGTAATGCTGGTGGAGGGGCCAGGGTGTGGATAATAACATGTGAGGATGTCATGTGATTTTTGGAGGGAGTGATAAGGCCAAAGATATCACCTCAGGTCCTCTGAACACAGTAATGAGTGTGTTTTATAAAGTACTGAGGACAGTATACACTGTGAGCTAATTGCTGATGGACTGTGATAAGATAAGTAGTGTTGGTTTTT
>JAODAL010066239.1:0-17861 GCA_025379985.1 Phyllomedusa bahiana | reverse complement strand
CCTGACCTCTGCTGCTGCCCCCGTGCCTCCGCTCTCAGTCATTGTGCCATTCTGTGGCTTCCTCCTGTTTTGCCACCCCCGAATGTCTTGGGGCCACTGCCTGCCCCCATTCTGCTGTGGCTGCCGCCTCACCCCCAAACTTTTTCATAATGTTCCCACCTGAGTTTCCCAGTTGTTTTTTTCCAGTTTTTCGCGGGGCATGATTTTATAGGCTGCATTCCCCGCTTGATTTTTTTTGGGGAGTCATTTTGCCCTTTAAGTGCCCAGGGAATATTATAGTGAAGCGTTTCTAGGGGGGCGGCACCCTTCTGGGGTGTCTACTAAAACACAACATTGTATGAAGCCCAAAACCAATTTCCCCTCTGCTTTTTTTAAGGGCTGGCACTTTTGTTTACAGCCCCCTGCAGGCTCTGTGCACCCGGGAAATAAATGTTTTTTTTCGTGATTCTGCCGGGAAATAAATTTGGAACGAAGTTATTTTTTGCAGAGAAATTCGGCGAAGGGGAACGAACAATTTCGGGAAATTCGCCCATCTCTACTTATACCCTTATTTTTGTAAAAATGCTGCGGGGAAAATGTTGGCGCTATTCAAAAAAAGATTAAATTTTTATTATAGTAGGGGTCTTGGCCCTTTAGCTCGGGGTTTTTTCCCCCCTGGTGCTGACAACAGGCTGCCCTTTTCCCCCTCAGTTATTTTGTCAGTTTTGCCCCTGTAATGCCCGAGAAGGAAGTGTTAAACGATTAAAAGGCGGACTTTTCATGTGCGGGTCATACTAAAACACAGCATTTTTTTTTTATGAAAACCAAACCCACGCTCCCCTTTGTATATTTTAGCATGGCCCAAAGTTTTACAACACCTACAGGCTTTCCCAGCCCGGAAATGCTGTTTATTTAAGTGATTCGCCACAAATTTAAAATTTGGGTCAAAAATAATTTTTGGGCCCAAAAACCTTTTGGGGGAATCGGCGAATCGAATGTTTTAGAAATTCGCCCATCTCTAATGGTGACAAAAATTTGGGCCCTATGTATGGGAAAAATGTTAGGTTTAAAATCACTTTGTTGCCCCTAGCAAAAATAAACAGTGCACTCCTTCTCATTTTTACCAGAGCACTATATGAATGAAAGGGGAGTCTTTGCTTGGTTGCTATGGGCAAAAAAGGGAGTTTAGACCTAAGACAGTTTTCATATCTTGTGGTCTATATTTCTTTTGCGTTGCCCGGTACGCCCATTCCCCCCCCCATTTGCAAGAGGATCGTACCCAGTCCTGGTTGAGTCTCCGGGTGTTTTAATACGTCCAAAACTCGTTGTTTTTGTAGCAAATATATTAACGTTACTAAAAAATGTTACGGAACCCTAGTAGTCTTTCAATATTGGCTCTTAATTTTAAAGGGTTGAATCGCTACAATGATCATGTCGCAGGCTTATGACATAAAAATAGCACTTTGGTACATTGGTTTGCTTTACCTCAGTCACTGGTTTAGCAGATATGAGCTTTTCTGTAAATCGTATTCTGTTCTGCTGCTTTACTGGTTGGGGACACGCCACTGGCCGGACCCCCCCCCCCCCCATAAAACAGCCCCTGCACGTGTGATTGGCTCGTTGGGACTGACACTTTCATTCATGCCTGCAGGGATACGCCCCAGACAGCAAACGCCCGGCCACGCCCCTGCGCTGGTGATAGGCTGCCTTGCAACTCTCTGTGTTTTCTCCCCTCTTTGTTATTTTTTTGAGCTGTTAAATCGATAGTGAACCAAGGCTGCTGGCTGTAAACTCTTCATCCCTGCTCTAGGGAAATGATCTGGGCGCAATGACTCTGTTCACCGTTAAGTTCACAGAATAACATCTCACATAAACAGATGTATTGGTATAGAGTTCTCCTTCATGTTTACAGGGGGAGAGAAGGGGGGAGGGCAGTGTTCATTGCTCCATATAACCAGTCTGTGCCTGGTAAAACAGAGGGGAAGGAGTGGGGGCAGATGTACACTCCCTCACATAGTCCTCATAAGGTCAGGCTGATTGTATAACTGTACAGTCATGGCCCAAAAGTTTTGAGAATGAAACAAATGTTAATTTTTACAAAAGTCTACTGCATCAGGTTTTATAATGGCAATTTGCATATACTCCAGGAATTGTATAAAGAGTGCATCAGCTTAAACAGCAATTTAATTGCAACAGTCAATAGTAAGCCTAGAAAATGAACTTTTTCCCCATAAACACATTTTGAACTTCATTGCAGGCCTGCCTTAGGCCTATGTTAGAACACTGGTAAAAATGCACTTATTTACGGACGTGATTTGTCCATTAAACATACGTCCAAAGTAGTTCAGAGCTGCCTCCCGGATTTACGGGACGAAAAAAGAGCTTCGGGATGTAATTTTTGCACACGGTATTGCACGCGTATTGCACGCGTTATTACGTCCGTAACATTCATCGCGTATTTCTTGCTAGGCAACCAATAAACACAGTAGTATTTTTCAAAGTGACCATATTCAGCACCCATATTTTTTCTTTGGAAGTATTATTTTTTCAAATCTTGCCTATTACATTGTAGATAGACCCTTTTTCCCACACCCATAACAAAATGAAAAGATCATAATTGGATAATTTAATTCAATAATTCCACCCATGGATCCTATAAAAGAAAATGAATTCAACATAATTGTGCCAGTTTACATTGGGTATCCCCTGGATTAACTTGGATTTGGCATACTTTGATTTTCTAAATGGATAGTCAAGCACGCAAGCCGTTTGATGTTTTTAACTAATACCCCCTTTTGTTTATCTATCCTGGTGAGAGAAGGTGTATTTATAAAGGCCTGCGCCAATGACTCTTGCTGCAGGAGAGGCGGGTAAGTTACCTCTTTGTGTAAAGCCATGTCATGTCATATATGTTATGTATGTATGTATGCTTGTCTGTAACATGTAATGTATATGTAATGTATATGTAATGTATATGTTATATGTAATGTATAATGTAGATGACATATTGTGGCATATACTGTGTCACAATATATGGTGAGCTAGAAGTATACCGTAGTCAGTGTATACTTCTATCACCAGATAGTTTATGGTTGTGCTGTGTGTGAAAGCACCTGATAATTTATGAGTCCCTTTGTGTTTTATGTGTCATTTTCAGATTGGATATAATTATTCGTTGTATTAGAGGAATTATGCGTAATTGCTGTGAGCATTTCATGCAACTTGAATATAAGAAATCACTACCCAGAAATGCGTTTCACAATTACACTAATGAGCTAATACTGTATTTACTTTTTATGCCCCCATCCCCCCAGAAGATGATTTATTCACACAGCATTTTGGAGAGCATACTTTTGAACTTCACAAGACACTGTGTGTTTAAATTTTTTGAAAGACCATTTTGCTCTTCATTGTGTATGAAAATGGTTAGGAGAAGTATGTGAATAGTGTTGATGTTAAACTGATTGTGTACTGCTGTTATTGATTGGTTATAGATCTATGGTTAGAAATGCATGTAGCAATGTCTTTTGAATAATTGTATTGCATTTTGTGTTTGCCTGCTTTCAAAATTATGTTGTTCATTTGGAATGGATTAGCTAGTTTCTTTTGTACAGTGATTATTGAATGGTTATTGATGTTAGATAGGAAAAATATGTGATATGATTTTGTGCATTGCAGATTTGATTTTGCACTATTGCATTTTACATTATTTTTTTATGCAGTTCTTTTGGATTTAATTCGCTAGATTGTATTGCCTAGTTATTGAATATTGATTTCTTATTGAAATTTGGTAGACACAAAAAATATGCGGAAGTGCGCTCTGCAATCACACCTTGTAAGATTTTTGGGTTTTTTTTTTGTTAAGAACAAATGCTTCAAAATTTTTGGAAGACCATTTTGCTCTTCAATGTGTAGGAAAATGGTTAGGAGAATTATGTGAATAGTGTTGATTGTTAGAAACTGATTGTGTACTGCCGTTATGGATTTCATTTGCTTTTTAGTCTTGTACAGTTGTTAATAAATGATTGTTTATAGATCTATGGTTGGGAATGCTTGTAGCAATGTCTTTTGAATAATTTGATTGCATTTTGTATTTACCTGTAATGCTTTCAAAGTTATGGTGTTCATTTGGAATGGATTAGCTAGTTCGTTTAGTACAGTGATTATTTAATGGTTATTGATCTTACATAGGAACAGCATGTTATATGCTTTTGTGTATTGCATGTACGATGTTCGGCTATAGAATTTTAATCATTTTTTGTGCTGTTCTTGTGGCTTTTATTCGCTATTTCCAATTGTATAATTATTGTTTATTGATTACTGACATAGGTATTAAAATAAATTTTTTTCATTTTTTTGCAGTATTGTTCTGTACTATTGAATTGTAATTGCTTGTGTGCTGGCGGGACAGATTGTCGTGCAAAATTTGGCCTGAACAGATATTTTTATTTGTGTCTTTATGACACTCGTATTAGATTTCGGTTTATTCCTGTCCTTGATTTAGGCATTGTTCAATCAATAATTTAACATGCAATTATTGTTTTGAGGCAGAGCCTTCTTATATTTGTCACTATACTTTTTGCCATTTTATGTAAAAGGCTGTTTTTAATAGACATATATGTATTTCATTGCAATGCAAAGGGAAAATAAATTATTATGGATTGCAATTGAAAAGATAAGAAGAATGCAAAAAATGTGTTTCCCTAATTCTTTATTGTCTTGTTAATGGCTAGGCACAGAATGAACGTCGCAGAAGGAGGAAAGTTCTGGTTCACGACATTAACAATATTAGAACCAGTAAGGCCATATCGGTAGCTGTCGGAGATTGCGGAGTAAGGCCAATTTTTCACTTTCAACTTCATCTCATTACTACTTAACTGTATTGTTTTAGTAAGGTTGTGTATAGAAAGGGTAATCTTTTAAAAATATTGCATTTTATTTGGGATATTATGCTATGTAAAAACTTACAATAATTGTTATTTTTCCCACAGCTTCCCACCAAAGTTTGTGGATTCTCACAAGAATGTACCCTGAGCTTTTGACTGTTTTGTGGTAATTGTAGGTCCATCACTTCAAAGGGAGGACGCACACAAACATGACGGACATCCATCTCTCCAATGGAACGACTGCTGGTAACGTGCGACGGTAGAAGTAGTGATTCACACAATATTTTTGTGACTTGATTCGTTTTTACTGCATCAAGTACTAAGGAAATATACACACACTTCCTGTCGTTTCTTTGTGCTAGTGCAGCATTTGCAAATGCATCCGCACCATAAAAAACCAACATACTAAATCTATTGTCTTTACACACACAGTGCAGTATGTTTCTTTGTGCTGGCAGCATTTGGCAAATGCTCCGTGCATACTAACCTAGCGCGAACAGCGCGGCATCAAAACATACTAAATCTATTGATGCTTTTACACACACTGTGCAGTATGTTTCTTTGTGCTGGCAGCATTGCAAATGGCTCCTGCGCACAAAACCAACATACTAAATCTATGTCTTTACCACACTGCGCTGTAGTTTCTTTGTGCTGGCAGCATTTGCAAATGCTCCGCGCACAAACCAACATACAAATACTTTGGAATATTTTAAACTAGACACCAATTCCTTTTTTTTTTCTTTTTACAGATTTCTTGCAACTGGGGAGAGTTTTTCATCCCTGCACGCCTCAATTTCCCGGCGTTGGTAAAGTCTAACCATATCCGAAATTGTGAGGTGTAAATGCCACTTGATTGGCAGCACTTGCAACATCACGACTGCCCTGCCGACCCGGAGACTTGGTTGCAGGTAGCAGAAGGCTTCCAATCTGTGACCAAATTCCCACAATTGGCATAAGGCGCCGGTCGACGTAAGCACATCGTGTGCAGCAGCCACCGCGATCAGGATCCATGTATATATATTATAAAAAGTACTTTTCAGTGGTCCTGATGGAGGTGGCTGAGTGCACACTGTTAGGTTTGTTTGCTATTGAAGTCGGCGCCTATGGAAAGTACTGGGGACTCACGGGCGCTGCTGAAACTCGGCAGCTTAGGTAGGACAAGTGCTGCAAGACAACAGACTCTTCCCCCACCAACACCTCTTCCGGGTTCACCCATCAGTTCACCTTCGTGTCTGGTAGGTGTTGAGGCATTCCCATTGATGTGCAACCTGCTGCGCCTTACCCACGAAGGGGATGGATGTAGGAAGAGAGTGTTCAACACCAGGCTGAGCCGGGCACGCAGCGTGGGTGGAATGCACCTTCGGGTCATGGCTAGCAAGTGGGTAGGTTCTTCAACCCTGCAATTAGACTGGTTGTGCACACGGTGGAGGGGGTAATCAAAGTGCCTGTGTTCTCCTACAAACTTTGTTCGGTCCACGATGGTCCCGAAAGAGATGAAGAGACACAGGCAGCTGTTTGGTGACAGTCTCCATCGCTCCTGGGACTTGGTCAGCCACATTCAGCCGAGGGGCAGTGTTTGCGGAGAGAACCTTCGCGATGCTACTTCATGTCCCCTGAAGGTATGCGTTGCCATGGCAAATTAACAGCAGTAAACGCACTCGTTTCTTTGGATGGGATGGATCTCCTACGGTCAAAGGCCTTTCGGGGAACAGCTGTGAATCCACCTTGCTCCAGTGGCTGCACTGCTCCACAAACTGGACCTCTGAGTGGTTCTGCTGCACGCTGATCGCTGACAACTCGGCTGTTGCTGCCATCTCCACAGTGGACTTTGCTGCCCGCAGATCCTGACAAACTCGGCTGTTGCTGCTTCCACAAGGGACTTTGCTGCCGCAGATCACTGAAACTCCGGCTGTTGCTGCCTTCTCCACAAGTGGACTTCTGTGCTGCCCGCAGATCCTGACAACTCCGGCTGTTGCTGCCTTCTCCACAAGTGGACTTCTGCTGCCCGCAGATCCTGACAAGCCGCGCATGTTGCCTGCCTTCTCCACAGTGGACTTTGCTGCTGCAGAATCCTGACTAAAGACTTCCGGTGTGTTGCTGCCTTCTCCACAAGTGGACTTCTGCTGCCCGCAGATCCTGACAACTTCGGCTGTTGCTGCCTTCTCCACAACCAGCTAATTCTGCTGGTTGTCCAAGTGTTCTTCACTATTTCAGTAATGTGTTTTAAATAAAAAAAATTTTTTTAACTAAAATAAAAAAGCGTTATGTGGAGTTTAAAAGTTTTGTTAGGATTTTCATTTTACTAATGATATGTAGTTTAATGAAATGTGTTTGGTTGTCTGTCTGGGTGGCCCTTGGTGAACCGCTCGAGGCTTTCGCTTTTTCAAATTCAGGAATTCATGATGGGAAAGAAGCTCTGGTACGGTCGACATGCGTCAACCCAGGAAAGTTAAACAGAGGGGCTTGATTCTGTGCTTTTGAACTTTGGGGACTTGTTGTGTGTACAATTGGTATTTGTTTAACTGTACTGGGTGGCCTTGGCGACCGCTCAGACGCTTACTTTTCCCATTCAGGAATTCTGTATGGAATAAGAAGATCTGGGACGGTTCGCCTGGGCAAAACTAGAAGTTAAATAGGGCCTTGATTGAGTGCTTTGAACAATTGGGACTTGTTGTGTGTACAATTGTAATTGTTTTAACTGTCTGGGTGGCCCTTGGCGACCGCTCAGAGCTTTCTTTTCCCAATCAGCGAATTTCTGATGGGAAAAGAAGACTTCTGGCTACGGTCGCCGTATGGCAACCCAGAAGTTAAACTAGGGGCTTGATTAGTGCTTTTGACTTTGGGGACTTGTTGTTGTAGCAATTGTAATTGGTTTAACTGTCCTGGGTGGTCCCTTGGCGACGCTCAGAGCTTCTTTTCCCATTCAGGGAATTCCTGATGGGAAGAAGAAGCTCTGGACGGTGCCATGGGAACCGCCAGAGAAGTTAAACTTGGGGTTGATTGGTGCTAGGGGGGGCAGATGATTTTGACTTTGGGACTTAAGTTGTGTGTACATTTGGTTAAATGTTTAACTGTTTGGGTGACCTTGGAGACCGCTCAGTGCTTCTTTTCCGCATTCAGGAATTTCCTGAATGGGTAAAAGAAGCTTGGTTACGTCGCCATGGGCAAGACCCAGAAGTTAAACTATGGGCTTGATTAGTGCGCTTTCACTATTGGGGACTTGTTGTGTGTACAATGGGTAATTGTTTAACTGTTCTGCCCTTGGCGACCGCTCAGGAGCTTCTTTTTCCCAATCAGGATTCCTGAATGGGGAAAAGAAGCGTATGGCCGGTCGCCATGGGAACCCAGAAAGTTAAACTAGGGGGATTGGATTAGTGCTTTTGTGGACATTTGGGGACTTGTTTTGTGTTCAATTGGTATTGTTTAACTGTCTGGTGCCCTTGGCCGGATTCCGCCAGAGCTTCTTTCCATTCAGGGATTCCTGAATGGAGAAAAGATAGCTCTTGACGCGGTCGCCCCTATGCAATCCCTCAGGAAAGTTTAATACTAGGGGCTTGATTAGTTGCTTTTGTCAATGGGGACTTGTTGTGTGTACAATTGAGTAATTGTTTAACTGGTCTGGTTGGCCCTTGGCGACCGCTCAGAGCATTCTTTTTACCTATTAGGAATTCCTGAATGGGAAAAGAAGAGCGTAATTGGTGCACGGTCGCAATGGGCAACCCAGAAAGTTAAACTAGGGGCTTGACTAGTGCCTTTTGACCATTGGGGACTTGTGGTGTGTACAATGTAATGGTTTAACTGTCTGGGTGGCCCAATTGGCGATCCGCTCTAGAGCTTCTTTTTCCATTTCAAGGAATTCTGAATGCGGAAAAAAGCTTTTCTGCTGATAGCGGTCGCCAAGGGCCACCCCAGACAGTAATACCATTACTCAATTGTTCCAACAACAAGTCCCCAATGTCAACAAAGCACTAATCCAAGCCCCTAGTTTAAATTTTCTGGGTTGCCAATGGCGACCGTCCTGAGCTTCTTTTCCCATTCAAGATTCCTGAATGAAAAGATGCTCTAGGCGGTCGCCAAGGGCCACCAGGACAGTTTTAAAACATATTACAATTGTAACAATTACAACAAGTCCCCATGTCAAATGCTCACTAATCATTGCCCCTAGTTTTAAACTCTTCGGGTGGTGCCATGGCGAACCGCCATCGAGCTTCTTTTCCCATTAAGGAATTACCATGAATGGGAATATGAAGCTTGACTACTCGAGGCGGTCGCAAGGGCCGACCTCCACGACAGTTAAACAATTACCACATTGTTCACACAACAAGTCGTCCAATGTCAAAAGACTTATCAAGCCCGCATAGTTTAACTTTCTGGGTTGCCCATGGCGGACTGTTCCATCCAGAGCTTTCTTTTCCCATTTCTGGAAATTCCTGAATGGGAATAAGTAGCGCTGCGCGGTCGCCAAAGGGCAACCCTGACAGTTAAAACAATTACCAATTGTACACATCAACATGTCCCCTATTGTCAAAAGCACTAATCTTGACCCTAGTTTAACTTTCTGGGTTGCCCATGTGCGGACCGTCCTGTGCTTCTTTTCCCATTCATGGAATTCCTGAATGGGAAAAGAAGCTCTGATTGCGGTTCGCCAAAGGGCCACCAAGACCAGGTCTAAAAAAACAATTACCCAATTGTTCTACATCAACGCAAGTTCCCCCATATGTCAAAAGCACTAATCAATGCCCCTAGTTTAAACTTTCTGGGTTGACCATGGGAGACCGTCCAGGCTTCTTTTCCCATTCAGAAAATCACATGAATGGGGAAAAAGAAGCTTACTGAGGGTCGCCAAGGGGCCACCCAGAAAAGTTAAACAATTACCAAATTTGGGTAACAAAAACAAGCCCCCCAATGTCAAAAGCACAAATTCAAGCCCCTATTTTTTAATTTTTCTGGGTTGCCCATGGGGGGACCGTCCAGAGCTTCTTTCCCTTTCAGGAATTCCTAATTTGGGAAAAGAAAAAAGCTTGACCCGGTCCCCAAGGGGGCCCCCCGGGACAGAAAAAACAATTCCAATTGTAAAAACAAAACCCAAGGGTCCCCAATGTCAAAAGCACTAATTTAAACAGCCCCCTAGTTTAACTTTCTGGGTTCCCCAATGGGCACCTTTCCAAGTTCTTTTCCCATTCAGGAATTCCTGAATGGGAAAAAGAAGCTCTAAAGCGGTCCCCAAGGGGCCCAACCCAGACATTTTTAAAAAATTCCCTTTTGTACAATCAAAAAAGTCCCCAAATGTAAAAAAACCCAATTTTAATCAAGCCCCTTTTTTTAATTTTTGGGGGTTGCCCATGGCAAACCGCCAGACCCTTCCCTTTTCCCATTCGGGAATTCCTGAATGGGAAAAGACCCCTCTGAGCGGTAAACCAAAGGGCCCACCCAGACAAAACAACCAAACACATTTCATTAAACTACATACATTGTAAAATGAAAACAAAAACAAAATTTTAAAACTCCAAAAAACGCTTTTTTTTTTTAGTTAAAAAAATTTTTTTTTTAATTTAAAAACACATTCCCCCCTGAAAAGTAAAGAAAACTTGGACAACCAGAAAATTGCGGGGGGTTGTGGAAAAAGGGCAGAAACCCCGGGCCAAAGGGTTGCCCGGGGATTTTGCGGGAAAGCAGAAGCCCCACTTGGGGGAAGAAGGAAAAGCAAAAAGCCGGGGTTGTCGGATCTGAAAGGCGCAAAAAGCCCAAATTGGGGGAAAGAAGGCAGAAACCCCGGGGAAGTTGTCAGGAAATCTCCCGGGCAGCAGAAGCCCCACTTGTGGAGAAGGCAGCAAACACCCGGGAGTTGTCGGGATCTGGGGGCCCAGCAGAAGTAAAAACTTGGGGGAAAAGGGGCAGCAAAGCCGGATTTTGTCGGATTTTGGCGGGCAGGGAAAGTAAAATTGGGAAAAGGGCAGCAACAGCCGGGAGGTTGTCAGGTCTGCGGGCAGCAAAAGTCCACTTGGGAGAACCCAGCAAAAAACCCGGGAAAGTTTTTTCCGGATCAGCTTTGAAAGCAGAAAACCAGAGGCCCAAATTGTGGAAAAAGGGCAAGCCCAATGGAGCAAGGTGGATTCAAAGCTTTTCCCCGAAGGCCTTTGCCCGGAGGAGATCCATCCCCCAAAAAACCCGAGTGCTGTTTTCAGGTGTTAAAAATTGACCCCCGGGCCTACCGGGGGGAAAATAAAGTAGCTCGCAAAAGGGTTTCTCCCCACCACTCCCCCTTGGGCTGGAGGGGCCGGGGCCCAAATTCCCAGGGGGGATGGGAGTGTAAACCAAAAAGTGCCTGTGTTTTCATCTTTTCGGGACCTTTCTTTCCGGTCCCGAAAAAAGTTGTGGGGAACACAGGCAGCTTTGTTTTCCCCCACCCCCGGGTGTCACCCGGCCCTAATTCAGTGGTGAAGACCCTCCCCCTTGCTAGCCTTTGACCCCCAAGGTGCTTTTCGCCCCCCCGCGGGGTCCCCGGCTCAGCCTGGTTTTTGAAAAACTTTTCCCGTACACCCAGTCCCCTTCGTGGGTTTTTGGTCCGCAGCGGTTGCCCCATAAATTGGAAGGGCTCATCCCCTCCCAGCAAAAAAAAGGGGACGGGATGGGGTTGGAAACCCGGGGGAAGAGGTGTTTTGGTTTTGGGGGATGAGGTTGTTGGTCTTGCAGCTTTTGCCCCCCCAAAGCCCCGATTTTCAGCAGCGCCCGTGAGTCCCCAGTATTCCTTTGGCGCCGACTTAAATAGAAACCCCAAAACCTTTCCCTTGTGCTTTCACCCCACCGCCATCAGGACCACTGAAATATTTTTTTAAATTTTTTAAAAGTTTTGGATCCGGGAATGGGAAGGTGGCTCCCTGCAACGTATGGTTTTTCCCGGGTCGACGGCCCCTATGAAATTTTGGGGGGAATTTGGTAAACAGTTTGGGAAACCCTCGGGCTACCTGCAACCAATTTCCCCGGGGGTGGGGTTTTGGGCATCGTGTTTGGGTTGCAAGTGCTGCCAGATCAAGTGGCATGTACACCTCCCCAATTTCCGGATAGGGTTTGGGTTTCCCAAACCCGGAAATTGGAGGTGAAGGGATGAAAAACTTTCCCCAGTTGCAAGAAATCTTTTAAAAAAAAAAAAAAAAGGGAAATTTGGGTTTTGTCTATTTTAAAAAATTTTTCCAAAGTTTTTGGGTATGTTGGTTTTTGTGCGCGGGGGCATTTGCAAATGTGCCGCACAAAGAAACTTTACTGCACAGTGTGTGTAAGCCCAATAGTTTTAGTTTTTTGGGTTTGTGCGCGGAGCATTTCCCAAATTTCTCCCAAAGCACAAAAAAACTTTAACTGCACATTTGGTGAAAAGGGACAATAAAATTTAGTATTTTGGGTTTTTGTGCACGGAGCTTTGAAAAATTGCTGCCAGCAAAAAGGGAAACTTTACTCCCCAAACGTGTTTTGTAAAAAACCAATAGTTTTTAGTATTTTTGGGTTTGTGTGCGGAGCATTTGCAAATGCTGCCCAGCCCCAAAGAAAAGTACGGGAAAATTTTTGTGTGTTATTTTCTTTATTTGGATGAAAGAAAAAAGGAAATAAAGTACAAAAAAATAGTGTTTTTGAATACTATTACCGAAAACGTTCAGCGGTCTTTCCCTTGGAGAGATGGATGTCCTCATTTTGGGGTTTTCCTCCCTTTGAAGTGATGGACCTTCAATTTCAAAAAAACGGTTTAAAAAGGCTCTCCGGGGGAAATTCTTGTAAACCCCCAAAAAAACTTTGGTGGGAAGCTGGGGGGAAAAAAATAACAATTTTTTGTAAGTTTTTACATGGGCAAAATTATCCCAAAAAAAAATGCAATTTTTTTAAAAGATTAATTTTTTTCTATTACACCCCCCTTTAAATTTAAAAAAAAATTACATTTGGGGTTAGTAATGTAAAGGGTTAAAAGTAAAAAATTTGGCTTACCCCCCGCAATTCCCCGCTTCACCCTGCCCCGATATGGCCCTTCGGGTTTCCTAAAGTGTTAAGGGGTAAACCCCGGGGAACTTCACCCTTTTTGCGTCGTTCAATTTTTGGGCCCTAAGCAAAAAACAAGACAATAAAGAATTAAAAAAACCCATTTTTTTGCATTCTTCTTTTTCTTTTCAATGAAACCCTTTAATAATTTTTTTTTCCCTTTGGGCTTGCAATGAAAACATATAGGTCTTTTAAAAAACACCCTTTTTTACATAAAAATTGGCAAAAAGTATAGTGACAAATGTAAGAAGGCTCTGCCTCAAAACAATAATTGCATTTTAAAAATTATTGATTGAACAATGTAAATCAAAGGGCAGAATAATAAGATTTCTAATTTTTAAAAGGGCATAAAAACCCCAAAATAAAAAAATTTTCTTTTTAAAGCCAAATTTTTGGGAAAGACAATTTTGTCCCCCCAGCCAAAACAAGCAATTACCCAAATTCCAAATTTGTTTCAGAACAATACTGCCAAAAAAAAAAGAAAAAATGTATTTTAATACCTATGTCAGTAAGATATTTAATAAAAAAAAATTATTTTCAATTGGGAAAAAAAGCGAATAAAAGCCTCAAAAACGCACAAAAAAATGATTTAAAAAATTTTATAGCCGGAAAATCGTTTCATGCAATACAAAAAGCATATAACATGTGTTCTTGGGAAGATCAATTTAAACCCCTTTAAAAAATTTACTGTTCAAACGAAATTTGGGTAATCCCTTCCCAAATGAACACCCCTAACTTTGAAAGCATTTCAGGTAAATACAAAAAAGCAATCAAATTTTTTCAAAAAAACATTGCTACAAGCCCTTCCCCAAACCCTAGATCTATAACCAAATTTTTTTATTAACAACCCGTAACAAGATAAAAAGCAAATTTTAAATCCTTTAAAAAGGGAGTACACCCAAAAAAATTTAAAAAACAACACTTTCAATAATTCTTAACCCCTTTTCCTACACAAAGAGAGCAAAATTGGCTTTCCAAAAAAATTTTTAAAACTTTTTTTCTTAACCCAAAAAAAAACCCCAAAAAACCCTTCAAGGTTGATTGGGGGAGTGCACTTCCCCATAAATTTTTTTGTATACCAAATTTCAATAAGAAATCAATTTTTTCAATTTAAAAAGGCTAACAATCTACGAATTTTAAAACCAAAAAAAACTGCAAAAAAAAAAATAAGTAAAAAGCAATAGTGCAAAAACAAATCTGCCCCAAAGCCAAAAATTTAATCACATATTTTTTTTTCCCATCTAACATTTTTTAACAAATTTAATAATCACCCGTAAAAAAAGAAACTACTAATCCATTCCAAATGAACAAAATTAATTTTGAAAAGGGAGGCAAAAAACAAAATGCCCAATTTCAATTATTCAAAAGGGCATTGCTACAAGGCATTTCTAACCCCCTTGATTTTTTAACCCCAAACAATAAAAAAGCAGTTCACAATTTAGTTTAACTTTAACACTATTCCCCCATAATTCTTTTTAAACCCCCTTTTTTATTCACAATTTAAGAGCAAAAAAAGGTTTTTTCAAAAAAAATTTTAAAAACACTATTTTCTTTGGGGAAGTGCAAAAGTATTCCCCTCCAAAATTTCTGTGTGAATTAAAAAAAATCTCGGCCCTAAAAAGTAAAATACATTAGCTCAAAAGTGTAATTGCTGAACGCAAATTTTTTTGGGGATATTTTTTTTGTTCAGTTGCATGGAAAAGCTCACAGCAATTTTGATAATTCTTCTCTAATACAGGGCCCAAAGAATTTTTTTATCCATATCAATGAACAATTTTAAAATAAACCAAAAGGGACTCATAAATTATGGCTTTTACACAACAGCACACCAAATAACCCATTTTGGTGATAGTTGTATACCCCTAAATACGGTATTCCCTTTTTAGTCCCATATATTTTGCACAGGGATATGCCACCAAAAATGTCATCTACATTATTCCCTTACCCTATAAAAAAATTTTACTTTAAAAATTATACATATTTCTTTTCATATTTCTTTTCATGGTTTCCGACAAGCATACTTTCAATTTCTTTAAAATATTTGACATGAAGGGTTTTCACCAAAGAGGTAACTTACCCCCCCCTCCTGCAGCAAGAGTTTTTTTTGGGGGCAGGCCCTTTTTAAATTTACTCCCATCCCCACCAGCAAAAAAAACGTCAAAATTTCGTGCTTGAATCCATTTTGAAAATCAAAGTATGCCAAAACCAAGTTAAATTCCCGGGGAAACCCAATGTAAACTGGGGACAATTTTGTTTAATTAAATTTTTTTTTATAGGATTTCCCTGGGTGGAATTATTGAATTAATTATCCAATTTTTTATCTTTTTTTTTTGTTTTGGGTTGGGGGAAAAGGTCTAATTCAAGTAATAGGCAAATTGAAAAAAAATTTAATTTTCTTTAAAAAAAAAAATGGGTGCTGATAGGTCACTTTGGAAAAAAAACTTCTGTGTTTATTTGGTTCCTAGCAGAAAACGCGACTGGGAATTTTCGGAAAGTAATTAGGGGGTGCAATACGCGTGCCCAAAACGGGTGCAAATTTTTACATCCCCGAAGCGTTTTTGGTCCGTAATTTCCCGGGCAGTCCCGACCGTTTCTTTGGGCGTATTTTTATGGACGAAATCACGTCCGTAATTAAGTGCCATTTTAAGCCGTGTGAACATAGCCTAAGGCAGGCCTGCAATGAAGTGGAGATGTGTTTTGGGGGAAAAAAAGTTAATTTTCTAGGCAACTATTGACTTTGCAATTAATTGCTGTTAAGCTGATCACTCTTTATAACATTCTGGAGTGTATGCAAATTGCCATTATAAAACCTGATGCAGTAGACTTTGTAAAAATTAACATTTGTTTCATTCTCAAAACTTTTGGCCATGACTGTACAGTTATACAGTCAGCCTGAACTGATGAGACATGTGAGGAGTGTACACTGCCCCCCACTCCTTCCCCTCTGTTACCAGGCAGCAGACTGGGTTATATGGAGCAATGAACACTGCCCTCGCCCCCTTCTCTCCCCCTGTTAACTGGAAGGAGACTCTATAATACTCTGTTATGTGAGGGGATCTGTGACTTAAACAGGCAGTCATTGCCCAGATCATTCACCCTAGAGCTGGGAGAAGAGTTTACAGCCAGCAGCCTTTGGTTTCACTATCGATTTTAACAGCTCAGAGGGGAGAAAACACAGAGTGTGCAGGCAGCCTATCACAGCGCAGGGGGCGTGGCCGGGGCGTTTTCTGTCTGGGGGCGTATCCCAGCAGGCTGAATGAAATGTCAGCCAGCCAATCACAGTGCAGGGGCGTGTTTATGGGGGGGGGGGGGGGGGGGTGCCGGGCCAGTGGGGCGTTGTCCCAACCAGCAGCAGCAGAAACAGAATACAGATTTACAGAAAAGCTCATATCTGCTAAACCAAGTGACTGAGGTAATGCAAACCAATTACAAAAGTGCTTATTTTTACTGTCCCCATAATCTGCGACATGATCTTTGTAGCGATACAACCCTTTAATGTAAGAGCAAATATTGAAAGACTTCTAGGTTCCGTAACATTTTTTAGTAACGTTAATAAATTTGCAACAAAAAACAACGAGTGTGGACGTATTTAAAACACCCTGGAGAACTCAACCAGGACTGGGTACGATCCTCTTGCAAAGGCAACAGCAAAAGAAATATAGGACCACATGTATGAAAACTGTCTAGGTCTAAAACTCACTTTTTTGCCCATAGCAACCAAGCAAAGCTCCCCTTTCATTTCATATAGTGCTCTGGTAAATGAGAGGAGTGCTCTGATTGGTTGCTATGGGCAACAAAGTGAGTTTTAGACCTAGACAGTTTTCATACATATGGCCCAAAGTGTCACCATTAGAGATGGGCGAATTTCTCAAACATTCGATTCGCCGAGTTCGCCAAATGTTTCGGCAAAATTATTTTTGACCCGAATTTATTTGTGGCGAATCACTTAAATAAACAGCTATTTCCTGGCTGCGGAAAGCCTGTAGGGTGTTGTAGAACATTGTGCCATGCTCAAATATACATAGGGAGCGTGGTTTTGTCTTCATACAATGCTGTGTTTTAGTATTCCACGCACAAGACAGCCGAAGCTCTAAGAATCGCTTAACACTTCACTTCTCTGGGCAGTTACAGGGGCAAAACTGACAAAATAACTGAGGTGGAAATGCAGCCTGATTGTCAGCACCAGCTGGAAACAACCGAGCTGAGGGCCAAGATCCTACTATAATAATAATAATCTTTATTTGAATAGCGCCAACATATTCCGCAGCACTTTACAATATAGAGGGTATAAGTAGAGATGGGCGAATTTCCCGAAATTCGTTTCGTTCACTTCGCCGAATTTCTCTGCAAAAAATAACTTCGTTCCGAATTACTTCGGCATGAATCACGTTAAAAAAACAGCTATTTCCAGGCTGCACAGAGCCTGCAGGGTGCTGTAGAACATTGTGCCATGCTTAAATATGCAGAGGGAACTTGGTTTGGTCTTCATACAATGTTGTGTTTTAGTATGACACTCAGATGATTGCCGCCGCTCTTAGAATCGCTTCACTCTAATATTCCCTGGGCACTTAAGAGGGCAAAACTGACCAAAAAAACTCAAGCGGGAATGCAGCCTGATAAAGTCATGCCAGCGAAAGCTGGAAAAAAACAAGCTGAGAGCTCAGGTGGCAACATTAGTGACAGAGTTTGGAGGTGACGGCGGCAGCCACAGCAGAATGAGGTCAGGCAGTGGCACAATGACATTCTGAGGTGGCAAAACAGGAGGAAGCCACAGAATGGCACAATGACTGAGAGCGGAGGTCACGGCGGCAGCAGCATGAGGTCAGGCAGTGGCACAATGACATTCTGGAGGTGGCAAAACAGGAGGAAGCCAAAGAATGGCACAATGACTGAGAGCGGAGGTCACGGCGGCAGCAGCATGAGGTCAGGCAGTGGCACCCAAAGACACAGTGTGGAGGACAAGGCAGCGCCACA
>JAODAL010066238.1:0-17862 GCA_025379985.1 Phyllomedusa bahiana | reverse complement strand
TTTATACATGGTTCCCAAAATACATAAATCGGTTACCAATCCACCGGGTAGGCCTCCAACCCGCACACCTGGTTCAATTTGCAATGAAAGGACCATGGAAATAAAACTAAATCACTTTTAATTCATCAATATATAAAAGCCCAAACATCTCGTACAGATAATGAAAGACGGGTACTTAGAGTTACGGTGTGGTATCCAACCATTCAGTCTATTAGATCCATGGATATTGAGGAACTCCTCTTCTTAGCCCCGGCAGGAGCTTAACAGCGAGATGCCAGGAGACCGGGCAGAAAGTGTCTGTGCACGTAGCACGCAGCGACGTTTCGGGGAGACCCCTCCCCTTTCTCAAGCATAAGTCAGCCAGACAGAACATGATCTATATAGGGCTGGTCACAAGCACATACTTATCCTACAACAAGCATAAAACACATCACAGCATCCGGTGTCTCTCTCCATCCCAGCACAGCATCAGATCTCTCTCTCCCCCCAGCAAGACATCAGGTCTCTCTCTCTCGTCACAGCACGGCATCAGGTCTCTCTCTCGTCACAGCACAGCATCAGGTCTCTCACTCTCCCCAGCACAGCATCCGGTGTCTCTCTCTCTGTCCCAGCACAGCATCTGGTCTCTCTCTCTATCCCAGCACAGCATCCGGTGTCTCTCTCTCTCCCCAGCACAGCATCCAGTGTCTCTCTCTCCCCTGCACTGCATCCGGTTTCTCTCTCTCCCCAGCACAGCATCCGGTGTCTCTCTCTCCCAGCACTGCATCCAGTGTCTTTCCCCAGCACAGCATCCGGTGTCTCTCTCTCCCAGCACAGCATCAGGTCTCTCTCCCCAGCACAGCATCCAGTGTCTCTCTCCATCCCAGCACAGCATCCGGTCTCTCTCTCCCCCCAGCAAGGCATCAGGTCTCTCTCTCTCGTCACAGCACGGCATCAGGTCTCTCTCTCTCCCCCCAGCACAGCATCCGGTGTCTCTCTCTCCCCAGCACACCATCCGGTGTCTCTCTCTCCCCAGCACAGACACCGGTGTGTCTCTCTCTCTCCATCCCAGCAAAGCTGCAGATCTCTCTCTCTGTCCCAACACAGAATCCGGTGTCTCTCTCTCCCCAGCACAGCATCCGATGTCTCTCTCTCTGTCCCAGCACAGCATCCGGTGTCTCTCTCCATCCCAGCATAGAATCGGGTTTCTCTCTCCCCCCAGCAAGGCATCAGATCTCTCTCTTTCCATCCCAGCACAGCATCAGGTCTCTCCCTCCATCCCAGCACAGCATCCGGTTTTTCTCTCTCCCCAGTACAGCATCCGGTGTCTCTCTCTCCCAGCACAGCATTCCGGTTGTTTTCCTTTCTGTCCAGCACAGCTTTCCGGTGTCTCTCTTTCTCTCCCAGCACAGCATCCGGTGTCTCTCTTTCTGTCCCAGCACAGAATCCGGTGTCTCTCTATCTGTCCCAGCACAGCATCCGGTGTCTCTCTCTCACAAGCACAGCATCCAGTGTCTCTCTCCCCAGCACAGCATCCGGTGTCTCTCTGTCCCAGCACAGCATCCGGTGTCTCTCTGTCCCAGCACAGCATCCGGTGTCTCTCTGTCCCAGCACAGCATCCGGTGTCTCTCTCTCTGTCCCAGCACAGTATCCGGTGTCTCTCTCTCTGTCCCAGCACAGCATCCGGTGTCTCTCCCTCTCTGTCCCAGCAAAGCATCAGGTCTCTCTCTCTCTCTCCCCTCAGCATCACGTCTCTCTCCCCCCAGCAAGGCATCAGGTCTCTCTCTCTCCCCCAAGCACAGCATCAGTTCTCTCTGTCCCAGCCCAGGATGGAGGATGGCAAAACTGGGCACATAACTGCTGGAATAGTCGGAACAAGTTACAAGGGATTTACCTGAGCTAACATTTTGGAGCTAAATCTATGACCCACAGTAGAACAGGTTCATAAATTCAGGCACATTCTATGCTACTAACGCGCACCAAAAAAATGGTGCTTGGGTGACAAAAATCATACACGTTGCCCTAACTGTGGAGGAACAAATACCACTTGGGCAAATTGTAGACCATTGACTCCTAACATCTCCTATCGTAGAAACCATCATTTTTATGGCAAGAAACTCTTTCCCTTCAAATTAAACAGGAATTTATGACGATCTTCGGACACAGAGCTTTATCTATTGTAGGAAAGTGCAAGGAGCCGTGGTGGACGGCCGAAATGTCTCACCGAAATGCCTGGTCTCGGCGTGGTAAAAAGCCATATATTATGGTGTCAGCGGCATTCGGCCATGACACACGTTCACATGTACGTTTAGCATAACTGCTATGCAGTTAATCGGATCGGCTTTTTACTGGAGTAGCCAAAAGAGCGGGGTGGGTTGGCTACTCCTATGTTCCAGGTCCAGGCCTGGGTTTGGTAGAGTCCTATGTAAGCCTGGCAGGTCAGGTGTGCAGGGGTGTGACTGGTCAGAGGGAGATCTGACCACTCTGACAGAGTGTGAGCTGGAGAGATGAATACAGCAGGCTGTCTGTAAGGAATCCCAAAGGACTGTGAGTTTTACAACACAGAAAGTGTTATTATGTTTTTTCGGGCTGAAGACAAGCTATGTTGTGTTTCCATGTTTTATGTTGTGTGGAGCAATGAACGCCAGTACCAGGACTAAACGGACATCACAGACTGTGTTTTCCCTTTCTACCAGTGGGCTGATCCCTACAAGTGGTGGAGGATGCGGGCATAAACCTGTAACCTATGTCCTGGGTTAAGGCTGCAACACAGAGCCAAGCTACAGCTACTGCTATGGAGGAGCTCATTAACCACCTAGTGCAGGCAAATCTGCAGCAGCAACAGGCCACAGCTCAGCAGCAGACAGCTCATATGGAAGCTCTGAAGGCCCAGCAACAGGCTACAGAGCAGCAGCAGGCAGCGCACAGGGAAGCCATGCAGGCTCAACAACAGGCCTCAGCGCAGCTGCAGAGAATCTATACTGAAGCCATGAAAGCTCAGCAAGCAACAAATCAGCTACTAATGCAGAGATGTCCGTTTTGACGGAGGCCATTCAAGCACGGGAAACGCCAGCTCCGCAAACCCGTGATGGCGGCCATCAGGCCAGGAGGACCGTACGGGAGGCTCTCCAGAAGGTGACTTTGGAGGACGACGTTGAAGCCTTTGTCACCGTGTTTGAGTGGGTGGCAGACCGGGAGGAGCTAGCGCTGAGGTGGGCTGAGGTCCTGGCCCCCTATTTAACTTGGGAGCCCCAAAAGGCTTATTATGATCTTGCCTTGCAGGATGTTAAAGAATATCCTAAGTTAAAAGCTGAGATCCTGGCATGCCGTGGCGTTATGTTAGCGGTTCGGACCCAGAGGGTACATCACTGGGCGTACAGTGTGGGGAAACCTCCAAAATCTCAGCTGTTTGACCTATAACATCTGGTCAAGAAATGGTTGCAGCTGGAGGTATGCTCCCCCGCGCAAATGGTGGACCATTTCATGCACTCTCTCCCACGCCCCGTACAGTGCTGGGTTGCGCAGGGTGACCCCCAGTAAGCAGATGACCTGGTGGGACTGGTGGAAAGATTCCATGCCATGGAGAAATCCCTGGGGGGTCTAAGGAGCCTGAAATACCCATACTGGGAGGCCCGGAGAGATGTGGACCCTCTGAAGATGGGACCCAAAACCCTGCGAGAGGGAGGGGCCAAGCCCTGAGGCAGGCCTGACCCAGCCGCGAGAAGGGTGTCCAGGGATATCATTTGCTGGCGATGTCATGGCCCAAGTCACATGGCGGCCCTGTGTCCCCTCACCACCGAGCCCATGGACTGCTCTGCGGCGTGCCGTCGTTCCCTATTTGCGCAACCAGCTTGCAGTGCTGTACCCAACAAGGAGGAGGAACCCCAGATGTGCACCGTGACTTTGAATGGGACCCTGGTTTCGGGACTTTTGGACTCAGGGAGCCTGGTCACCCTCATTGCAGCCACTCTGCCACATGAACTGGTCCCAGGGAAAACCCTAGGGGTTACATATATTCATGGGGACACCAAGGTGTACCTAGTGGCCCAGGTTAATCTTGGGACAGAATGGGGTACCCTGTCTCAAAATGTTGGGGTGGTGGAAAATTTAATGCATGAGGTCATTGTGGGCCGTGATTGCCCTTTGTTCTGGGACCTGTGGGGAAAATCAAGGGTTTCCAATCGTCCAGAGGAACCTGAGGTGAACCCAGAGTTTCCTCTATCAGTCATGGTAGGCGAAAATGGTGAAGATGCTTATTTGGAGGAAAACATTCCCCAGTTAGATGTGTCTAGAGGCCATTTTGGTACAGCCCAGGTCCAGGATTTGACTGTCCTCAATGGGGTACCCCCGGAGCTGGGGGCGGAGAACCAGTTCTCGCACTTTGCCTTGAACAATGACCTGTTGTACCGGGTGACCAAAATAAGCTACGAGGTGGTGGAACAGTTACTAGTCCCAGGGCCATATAGGCGTCTGGTCATGGATATGGCCCACTCCCATGTGTTAGTGGGTCACCTAGGGGCCGACAAGACGCTTGAGAGAGTCCTGCAGCGGTTCTCTTGGCTAGGATGCTACAGAGAGATCAGGGACTTCTGCCAATCCTGTTCTGTGTGTCAGGTGACATCCCCAGTAGCCCACTTCCGTAATCCCCTGGTTCCCTTGCCAATTATTGAGGTCCCCTTTGAAATGATAGCCATGGATCTGGTAGGGCTATTGGAGAAATCAGCTATGAGCACCAATACATCTTGGTCATTGTGGATTATGCCACCCGAGATCCCGAGGCAGTCCCCCTATGAAATTCCTCAGCTAAGGTTATAGCAAGGGAATTGTTCTTGGTTTTCTCCCGGACGGGGATTCCCGATAAGATCCTAATGGATCAAGGAACCCCGTTCATGTCCAAGGTGATGAGAGAACTGTGCAAGGTTCTAAAAGTCACACAGTTGCGCACATCAGTCTACCACCCTCAGATGGCCAGCCTGGTGGAACGATTTAATAGGACATTTAAGGCCATGCTGAAAAAGGTGGTAGAGAAGGATGGACGGGATTGGGACTGTCTGTTGCCTTACCTGTTATTCTGGATCAGGGAAGTACCCCAATCCTCCACAGGGTTCTCACTGTTTGAACGTCTGTATGGCATGAACCCTAGGGGGCTGTTGGATGTGGCAAGGGAAACCTGGCAAAATGAGGTTACTCCTCATAAGAGTGTGGTGGAGCATATAGCCCAGATGCAGTAGAGAATGTCCCGAGTGATGCCTATTGTAAAGGAACATCTTCTTCAAGCCCAGGACACCCAGTCCAGGATATATACTAGGTCTACCCAGCCAAGGCAGTTTAATCCAGGAGACCGGGTCAGTATTAATTCCCACCATTGAAAGTAAGTTTTTGGCCAAGTGACAGGGTCCCTACGAGATTGTTGAAAAGGTAGGGGAGGTTAACTATAGGGTACATCAGCCAGGGAGAAGAAAGCCCTTCCAAGTGTACCATCTCAACCTATTAAAACACTGGAGAGAGAGAGCTCCCCGAGTCCCCTTGCCTTACAGGTCAACCCACGTCCGAAGTGGAGGCAGTGAGGGTTGCAGAGACCCTGTCCCCCTCCCAGAAGCAAGAATGCAGGGAGTTACTCCAACAGAACAAAGATCTGTTCAGTGAGACCCCAGGCCTTATGAACGTAATACACCATGAGATCCTCACAGACCCCCAGGCCCGAGTAAACCTGAAGCCCTATAGGATCCCTGAAGCCCGTCGGGGAGTTATTGCGAAGGAGGTTCAACGGATGTTAGAACTAGGAGTAATTGAGAGGTCCAAAAGTGGATGTGCCAGCCCCATTGTATTAGTACCAAAGCCCTATGGAGAGTGTAGATTCTACAACAACTACCGTCCATTAAATGAGGTATCTAAGGTGGATGCCTACCCCATGCACAGGGTAGACGAGTTGATCAAGCAGTTGGGGCCCGCTAGGTATATCACCACCTTAGACCTCATGAAAGGGTATTGGCAGATCCCGTTGGCAAAGGGAGCTAGAGAGAAGACCACTTTTTCCACACCTGAAGGATGTTTTCAGTATGTCCAGATGCCGTCCGAGTTACAGGGGGCCCCGGCCACTTCTCAGAGGGCCATGGACCAAGTTCTACGTCCGCATAGGAAATATGTGGCAGCCTACTTGGATGACATTGTCATCTTTAGTCATGTCTGGGGGAGTCATCTGAGGAAAGTCCAGGCTGTCCTTAATGCCCTAAGTGAGGCCGGATTTAAAGGGATTGTCTCGCTACAATGATTGGGTTTTAATTAAAAGATCTTTAAAAAACAAGCAGCTTTGCAATATATGTTCATTACAAATGTCCTACTGATTTTGAGCTAGCCCTGTTAGTATTACTACATCAGCTTCTCAAGTTTCTCTAGTAGCTGACCTGTTGAGCCTTATCTTACTGGCTGTCAGGTCTGAATGACTCATCACCTTTGAAGACAGGTCAGAGCAGAGAGCCCCTCCCGCACAGAATGCTTCTGTAGTGGAGGGAGGAGGAGGGGAGGGGGGAGGGAGGACTCTGGCGTCTGTGTCCGAGCTGCCTGGATTAACCCTGTGTGTGCCTGCTTCCTCCTGCTCTCTACACAGATAGATGTGACAGCAGTGACCCTGTCTGTTACTATAATCATGATATGTTTTTGGGAAAACTGTGACTATACTAATACTATAGAGATCAGGCATGTGAATACTTTATGCTCTCCTGTATTAGTGAGACATTCTGAGTATAGTAAACACTGCCCTTGTTGTTGCTGGAGATGTGGAGACGTGTAAGCTAAGCAGGGGATATAGGAACACATGCATCCCCTCTGCTCTATTAGCACACAGCTTCATATTCCTCTCTACACTCCTAGATCAGCCCTCTCCTGCAATAGACCTAGGCAGGCACACACAGGGTGAACTCTGAGAGCAAACCCCCTCCCCCCCCTGTATAGAAGTTACGTAGCTGCCTGTGTGCTGATGGGGGGGGGAGAGGGAGCAGAACAGACAGACAAGCTAGCACGCCCCTCAGTTCAACTTACCAGGGACACTGACAGGCTGAAAGCTCGTAATGAGACAACTCCTTTAAGATCAACCCAAGTAAATGTGCCCTAGCGATGGAAGAGACTAAATACTTGGGCTACATAGTGGGAAGGGGGGTGATTAACCTGTTGAAGGAGGCTGGAGAGACACCATTTTGTTGTAGAGCTCGCCTGTTATGAACACTCTGATATGAGCCATAAATACCTGGAACCACTTTGGGTCAGGCTGGATTAAGGTGAATGTGATGTGGGGCCTCCCTCAGGTGTGATGTGAGTGTGAGGTCAGTGGCCCAGTCATTTAACACTTTGAATCTTAGAGTTAGGTTTCTGCTTTGATGCCCATTGTCTGCTGTCAGTGGTTTCCAGGCTGGTATCAGATGGTTTCTCCAGGCTCCTCCTCACTGGGATGACATTTATGAAACTGATAAGTTTCCTATTAATTAACCTTTTGAAAAACAAAAAAATATTTTTTTCTTGTGACTAAGAAACCACCTTTGTCTGTGCGCTGTACTATGAACTGTGTGACGAGCAATTCCGAAGCTGAGTGACCCCCGGGCTGGTCCAAGATGGCGGCCGAGAGTGAGTGACTATCACAATAAATATATATATATATACAGACAGGATGATACAAACCTGCTGGTGCCTGTAGTAGAGGCTTGTAGGTAAGATCAGGGGTACATGGCTTAGTGTCAGAAATGGAAATCATTGTGAACATTTGCAGTGTACAGATAACACATGGACATTATGGGCCTTATGTATGAAGACTGTCTAGCAGTAAGACTATGTTCACACTGCTTATTTTGGGACATGTTTCGTCCCGTATTTCGCGGCGTACTGCGCTAAATACGGGGCGAAATGTGTCCCAGTTATTACGGTAATCCACAGTTCTCATAGAGAACTATGGATTACGTCTCCTCTCCCCGCTCGCACAATACGCCGAGCGGGGAGAGAAGTGACATGTCAATTACTAGCGGCGAATACGCGCCGTGAATAATGAATGTCTATGGGGTCAGCGTAAGCTCCCGTACACCCAGCGTAATTGCGGGGCATACGCCCCGCAATTAAGCCGTGTGAACATAGCCTAAGACTGACCTTGTTGCGCACAGCAACCAATCAGTGTCCATAGCAACCAACCAGAGCTCATAGCCAACAATTCCAGCTCATAGCAACCAATCAGTGTCCATAGCAACCAATCAGAACTCATAGCAGCCAATCAGAGCTCATAGCAACCAATCAGAGCTCATAGCAGCCAATCAAAGGCCACAGCAACCAATCAGAGCCCACAGCAACCAATCAGAACTCATAGCAGCCAATCAGAGCTCATAGCAACTAATCAGAACTCATAGCAACTAGTTAAAGTTCATCTTTTATTTTTGGGAGCGTTATATAAAATGAAAGCTGAGCTCTGATTGGTTGGTAAGAGTTCTAAATGGTTGCTATGGGCTTTGATTGGTTGCTATGGGCAACAAGGGCAGTCTTCATACATAAGGCCCATACTGTCTTGTCTTTTTATGGCTTATTAATGTGTTTAATGTTGTTTTGGTTAGGAATACCGAGGCCAGGATTGTGCACCCTCCTTCCTGAATCCTCCTGTAGATATAAAGATATAGTATATAGCAGATGTTATATTCCGGGGGCTCTATGGCTGTTTGGTGGCAGAGAAGCTGCTGTGGGGACACAGGGGCTGTATATAGAGTCTATAAACAGCAATCATATTTCAGACCAACCACATAGCATTGAGGGATTCAGTTACCCTGAGCCACGAGAGTCAGACACAAGGGCCACGACCTCATTCTATGGGGTCTGTGAGCTCGAGAGCAGGTTTTCAGGTATCTGCGCATCCTTACACTCCCCTCTCTTCTCTGTCCCAGCCCTGCCGGTGTCCTCAGCCTCTTCTGATCTCCTATTTAAGACCGGCGGAGGCACCGGAGGCAGCAGCGCTAGAACGCAGGGGAGAGGAGAGGTAAGCGGCAGCACTAGAACGCAGGACAGAGCAGAGGGGAGCGGCAGCACTAGAACGCAGGGGAGAGGAGAGGGGAGCGGCAGCACTAGAACGCAGGGGAGAGGAGAGGGGAGCGGCAGCACTAGAACGCAGGGCAGAGGAGAGGGGAGCGGCAGCACTAGAACGCAGGGGACAGGAGAGGGGAGCGGCAGCACTAGAACGCAGGACAGAGGAGAGGGGAGCGGCAGCACTAGAACGCAGGACAGAGGAGAGGGGAGCGGCAGCACTAGAACGCAGGGGAGAGGAGAGGGGAGCGGCAGCACTAGAACGCAGAGGAGAGGGGAGCGGCAGCACTAGAACGCAGGGCAGAGGAGAGGGGAGCGGCAGCACTAGAACGCAGGGCAGAGGAGAGGGAAGCGGCAGCACTAGAACGCAGGGCAGAGGAGAGGGAAGCGGCAGCACTAGAACGCAGGGGAGAGGAGAGGGGAGCGGCAGCACTAGAACGCAGGGCAGAGGAGAGGGGAGCGGCAGCACTAGAACGCAGGGCAGAGGAGAGGGAAGCGGCAGCACTAGAACGCAGGGCAGAGGAGAGGGAAGCGGCAGCACTAGAACGCAGGGGAGAGAAGAGGGGAGCGGCAGCACTAGAACGCAGGGCAGAGGAGAGGGGAGCGGCAGCACTAGAACGCAGGGCAGAGGAGAGGGGAGCGGCAGCAATAGAACGCAGGGCAGAGGAGAGGGTAGCGGCAGCACTAGAACGCAGGGGAGAGGAGAGGGGAGCTTTTCATTGTAAAGGTAGCAGTGTCCTTACAATCTGTTATTACAATGACCAGGAAAACTCCTTCCAGTATTAGTTACGTGTTATACAGTCTTATAGAAACATTTGGCCTTTTGAGGGCCACCATAACGCTGATGTGGCCTCTATGAATATGTGACCCCCCTGCCCTAAGCTCAACAACCGAGGTCTATAAATTCTCATGAAGAAGCAAACTTATAAGGAACGATTCTTCCATTTTACAAAGAAACTTCAGGCCCAAATCCCAAACAATGATCTGGAAACATCGCACGTCCAGGGCCATCTCTTCCATTGGGCAGGGTAGGCGGTTGCCCGGGGGGCTGAGCTCAGGGAGGCCCCTCAGGCAGCTGCCTGTGGTGTTGTGGTGGGGTGAGGAAACCGGAAAAAAACCAAATTGGGGAAGTTAATAATGGCGGGTTTAAGAACACTTTTTTCCCTTGCTTCCATAATGGAACCCTGAAAAAATCTCTCCTCCCCAAACCCCCTTAGCCCCGGGCCCCCTCCTCCCTTAATAAATAAATTTGTTGCTAGGCAGTTTTGAAAGTGAACAAAAATTATTGAGAATGCTTATAAAAAAAATCACATCTCCCCCCTTTAAAAACAAACAAGAACAACGAATAACCACAAAAAATGAACAATTAATAAAAACGTCCCAATTGAAAATTAAATTTTTTACTGCAGAACAAAAACCCCCTTAGTGGGGTTGGGGGGCCCTTTGGGAATCCTTGTGGGTTTAGCGTGGGAGGTTTTGATGAATTCGTTTAAAAAATCTTTTGAGGCATCCCCCTTTTGTTGCTAAAACCCCCTTGTGTCGGGTTTTGGATTCTTCATAATCCACCTCCTCCGTAGTCGCCTCTGGATATGGGCCCCCGGGAGGTTTTTAAAATGTGAACGTTTCTATGATTTGGCGGTCCGGTGTTGAGCAGTAACCAGGGTACCTTTGACTTTTCGGCCCGGGAAAGGGGTTTCTGGTGAAAAGGGGGGTTGATTTTTGGGTCACTGGGCCCTCAGCCTTTTAACTAAAAACCCCAAATTCCCATTTCCCCGCCGCGGGCTGCAAACGAATGCCCTTACCCGGGCATATTTTTTTTTCCTTTTTTTGGCAGGGGCCCAACCCATTGGAGTCAATGGTGTCTGGACCAAAAACTTCAGGGATGTCAGGAATTTTTAATGCGAAAAGGGGCCTTTTGAAAAGCGCTTTTTGCGGTGGTTTCCCTTTTAGGGGTGTGGGGTGGCTCTGTACTTTTTTAAGGGAATCGTTGAATTTCTTGTTGTAAATCCTTGTGTTCCAGGGTTTGGAAATTTTGAGATTTCTTGTTGGGATTGCATAAAACCCTTTTCAATTTTCCCCTTTTGGGGCTGAGGCCAGTAAGGAGTTTTCTTCTGGGGGTGAACCCAAGATAAGCTAAAAAGATTAAAAAGTCTGCACTTTTTAAAAGGCGGCCAAATTGTGGTTTTTCCCACTTTTTCAGGTATGCCAAATGCTGAGAAGATCTTGTCCGCTTTGGTAAAAACTGTTTTTGCGAGGTGGTGGAAAACTGGTTCCCAATGACTGGAAAACCTAAAAAAATTCATCTATGAAAACCAGGAAATAGGAATGTTTGGCAAACGGGCAGAAATCGCACTAACGCGGGTCCAAGGAGGGTTTGGGCAAAAGGGGACTTTTGGCACTGGTGCTCGGCGGGGGTCAACTCTATTTGGGCTTGCCCAAGGGAAATACTTTTTTCCCAATGAGTGCTTCACTTTTTTGTCTAGTCCTGGAAACCATATTTTCTTCTTTTAAGCAGTTGGGCTTTGTTTTTCCCACACCTTGATGCCCCCTCTTTGACCCAGGCCCAGCACTCTGGTTTGAAGCTCCTGGGGGAATATGACGGACTGTCACGTAATAGAAAACTCGGGAATCAGAACGGGAGAGTGAATGTCTTCCCTTAAAAGGGAAACCCTAAAAAATTTGCGGGTATGCCCTGGGAGTGGGGGGGCGAGCCTCAGCAAAAAGAAAAGAGCTCCAGTTTTTTAGATCGTACGTGCGGGGGGATAACTAACTGAAGTAGGGGATCGACTGCACGCTTTGTTTAACTTCTTAAAGGTCATTGCTCTTGGTACAAAAGTGTGCAACAACAAAATTTCAATGTCCTCGGCTTTAAAAAAGTTCCCGGAAGGTACCCTTGGCCGATTGCGGGGAAGGATTTTCTTAAAAATTAAAATCTGCGGGTTCCAGCACCTCCCTTTCTTATCTCAAATGAAAGCGGTAATTTTTTTAACGGAAAACCCAAACGTTAAACCCGGGGGGGGTGGCTTCGAGGAATGTTTATTGAATATAGGAATGAGTGGTTTATGACACTTATCCCTGTGAAGGGGACGACCGGGAAAAAAGGAAAAAGGGATGGAAGGAAGGCATCCCCACAAAAACAGAAAAGGGGTTTCCCCTTTCCTGGGTTTTGGGGAAATTGGGGTGTTCTTTTCTCTTGTTAAAAGCCTTGCTTGGGCATGGGGGCCCTGTAGAAAGGGCCCCAATTTTTGGGAAAGACCTGAGTTAGAAGGGCCCCGGGAGGCGACAGGACGGCACCCACAATCAGCTCTGTGGGACTTCGGGGGGGTCAAAATAGGCCAGGGATGTGTCACTTGTTAGACTGTACTTAAGTGTTTTTCCAAATGCTGTTTGATGTTCGCAGTCCATAAAGGGAAAGCATCTTTTTTTGGAAAAGGTGTCATGGGGTTAAAGACCCCGTAGCCGATCAGGTTTAAATCGCCCACAGTAAGTAACCAGCCCAAAAAAAACTCCGAACACCCGAAAAATTTTGGGGTTGGTTTGGGGCCCGAGGTTATGGCGCTATTTTCTGAGGGTCTGCTGAAATCCTTTTGAAAGAAAAATATACCCAAAAAAAAATTTAAACGATCCTTGTTGAACTCACATTTGTGATGTTTTTACAGTTTGGGGGCATGTTTGCGGGCTTGAAATACTTTTTCCCAAGTGGTTATCTTGTTTTCTTGGGTTGTACCAAAGATTGGGGTTGTCATCACTGACATTGGGACTCCAGGTTTTCCTAAAAGAATTTGTCAAATTTTAACATTTTGAAATTTTTTGCAGCCGTTTAATCCCAAAAAATTTAGTTTTTTTAAATCTTGGCAGACCGACAGGGTTTTGCTAAAGTTGTAATTATCGGGAAAGCGGGTTTGAGTTCAAGGGGGGGTGATAACCTGTTTTTGGGATCAATTTTTAAAAATTTTTTTGCCCCATTTAGGTCTTTTTAAGGGAATTTTTAAATCAATAGTAGGAGCAATGTGCCTTTTCTTTGAATAGACGATTGGCATGTCGAAATATCCCACACAAAATCTGATTTTCCCAAGGCTGTTGGGTTTTTGGGGCTACAAAAATTTGGGGTGGGGCCCCAGGGGTTGGGCCTTCCCCCCTTTTCAAAAACATCGGACGTCTAAAGGTCTTGAAGTTCTTTCCCCACAAGCTTGCGGACATGAAATGGGTTTCCCGCCTTTTCGGTTGAACTGATGGCTGTACGGGACGGGATAAATATTTTAATTTCACTTGAAAGTCTTTCAGTTTTTTGGCCCTTGAAAGAGTTGCGGAATTTTGCATTTAAATTGTGGGGCAGAAGAGTTTGTTACGCTGTTAAAACCCGTTTCCTAGAAAACCCCGAGTTTCAGGGCCCAATGCAAAATGAGAAGGGTGTTGCAGGCACTCCAAATACATAGAAAGGGGGTTCCCGTGATGGATTTCCCCTCGATGTTAGTTCTGGAAATGAAATTTGCCCCAAAGAGGTTTTGGCAGTAGCTGAAACCCTAAGGAAAAATTTCAGGTTAGTACATGCCCAAAACGGTTGTCTTTAGCTTATTGTGACTTTACTGATAACATTGAGCAGAGGCCCCTGTATCCACCAGTGTTCCCCCCAGGAGTGCCATTTAGTAAGAGAAATTGTTTTGGGTTAGTTATTGCCCCCCACACCTTTTAGCCCCTCTGCAGTTAGGGGAATAGGGGAGGTGCTGCTGGGGTCATTGTTAGGTGGGAAAATGACTGTACTGCCAGCCCCTTTCCCGTGGCATGGAAAAAGCTTAGAAGTTAAAAGGAAAATGGTTGGGTTTAAAATCTGCAAACTTTTGCAAAATGATTTTGCTTTCACAGTTTTGACAAGGGTACTCCCCCTTGGGTGGGCAGGAAATTTTTGGTGAGGGGTAAGGAAATCCACAGTTGTAGCAGGTTGCAGGTTTTTGTAAGGCCCCATGTGGCTTCTGAGTGAGCTTTGCTACAAAAAGGGTTGGGTGCTCTGGCCCTACAGTCTTTGTTCTCTTTTGAGTTTAGCTTGATTCTCGGCCCATTGTAAGGGGGGTGTCCGCAGCCTTGCCAAAGTCATTGTGGGAAACTCTGAGTGCTTGTTCCTTTAAATTTGTTTACACGCCCCTCCTTGTTTTTGATTTGCATTTTAATTTCCATGTCAGTATCTGCAAATTCACAGTACGCTGCTAGTTTTCTTTTGGGAATTTTATTCATCAAAGCTTTCTGTTGCAGGAAAGCTTTGGGCTGTCTAAACTTGAAAAAATTTTAAAAGCAGAATTTAATTTTTTGGAGAGAAGTGCTTGGTTAAAGCTGCTTTGGGTTTCCTCATAGTCCTGTCCTCCCCCGTTTTTAGCCCGAGTTGTGAAGATATCATACACCCCCTCCCCCGCATAGTGTAATAACAAATTTCTTTCTTTCTTGCACTGTCGTTTAAAGTTTATTGCTTGTAGGGAATTTTTCAAGCGTTTTAGCCAAATTTTTTCCAACAGGCTGCCAGGTTAGCTTGGGGCCCGGGGGCATCTCAAAGCAATGAAAGGGGGGTAAGCAGGCCATGGGGGTGCTGGTTGCAAAACTTGTACACAGTTTTTCTGTCTTGTGAAATACCTTTAGCTGATGATGTTTTAATTTCCCCGTCGCCCGTTGTGTGTTGTGGTGAGGATGCAGGTTTCCCTGGGGAAAAAATCCACTTGGAGAAAAATCATCTGCTGGGTTTAGAACACTTTATTCCTTGGGTTCCATCATGGAAACCTGTAACTACTCGGACGCAAACTAAAACCCCCTTTGCTCCGCCTCCCCCCTCCCTTTTTTACATACTGTTGGGTAGGCCAAAAATTTGATAGTTTAACCCAACCCTTATTGAGGGAAAGCTTTATTAAAAAAAATCACAAATGCCACCTGCCCCGTGGAAGGGGGGGAAAACCACCCCGGGGGCATTACTTGGCCGCTGCGCCCCCGTTGCGCCCTGCCTGACTTTTTAGTACAAAAAAGGGGGGAGTCAGAAACAGGAGGCCCGGCCCACAGCGATGCCCGATGGCCGGGGCCCCCGCATTCTGTGTGTGTGCGCTTTACAGCGCAAGGGGGGCGCGGCACTGAAGGTTTAAAAAAGGGGCCCGGGCTTTCAGTGATCCCCTTTAGCTCCGGCACTACAGCCCTGCCCTTCCCCCCTTGTCACCCCTTTAAGACAGGAGCTGTTTGGGGAGGGGCCTCGCGCCCCCCCCTGTCGATACCTTGATGGAGGGGTGTGGGGTGTTAGGAAGGGGGGGAGGTGTGTGGAGTGTTAGGAAAGGGGGAGGTTTGTGGGGTAGTGTTGGGAAAACCTTTTCCCGCGTATGCCCTCTGGTCCCTGCGGGATCTTTAAACCCGTCCGCGTTTTGCCCCTCTGCCGACCTACTATTAAGCCTATCGATTTTATAAATTGCTGGCCCCGTGTATCTAAACCTACCAGAACGGTCTACTGAGATTTTCTGTATGGGCGGGGATACTAAGTATACTCAAATATATCTTATGTTTTGTTTTTGTACTGTAAGGGTTTGTTCACCGGCGTTTTTTAAATTGAATTTTTAAATTTTTGTTTTACAACCCAAAAAAAGGGGCCCCCGTAACGATTTGGGGGTGGATTCCCCTGGGCCCGCAGGCGGGGTGGCGGGAAGCCTCCTACCGGGAATGGAAACCTTTAAATGGGGGCCGGTTTTCCCGAGCCCGCCGCAAAGCGGGTGGGGCTTGCTGCGGGGGGTGCCACCAGGTACTAACCCCTGGATGGGGCTTGCCTGCGGTGGCGGCCAAAAGGGGGGAGGTACAGGAAAAGGCCCGGTCGTAGTCGAGGGGCAGGCAGAAGGTCAGGAAAGGCGGCTTGGTTGTGGACGGTTGACAAGCAGGTGGTCGGGGCAGGCGGCAAGGTTCGTAGACGGTAGACGTAGCAGAGGGTCGGTAAAACAGGAAGGCAATACAGGAACCGCCAGGAACAGTTTCACCATGGGCATGAACACTAAGGAACGGCAAGGGCCGGCGGGAAAGACGACCGGACTAAATAGGAGCAGTGCCCGGCAATGAACCAATTAAACCGGCGCACTGCTCCTTTAAATTCAAATTTCCGGCGCACGCCCCTAGGGGCGGAGCTAAGCGCCGGGACACAGAAGCAGCCTGAGCAGGAGCGTGGCCGGGTAAGTGCATGCGGCGGGGAGGGGGGGAGGCAAGCGGACCCAAACCCGACTTTGCGGACGGGGCCCCCGCTCGGTGCAGGAGCACGGGCCTTTCCCTGCGACCCGGGACAGTGGTGCAAGGGCGTCCGTGACAACCCAAAAACTTATTTAACAATGTTTCAAGCATGATTACACTGATTTCAATGTAAAATACGTATCCTTGTTGCATTAAACGAATGTGTTCAAAGTACTGACGTCACTTCTTGATCTGCTTTATGCATTGAAAAACCCATAGAAACAATAGGTACGTTTTTGCATGTGTTTTAGGGTATGTTCACACGGCATCTGGGATACGTTTTTGCATACGCAAAATGTATTGCGTTAACAGCATCCAAAAATGTACCACAAAGTGTGGTAGTTTTTGGATACGTTTCTTGGACTGCAAAAATTTACCTATTGTTTCTATTGCTTTTTAAATGTGAAAACTGATCAAGAATTGACATGAACATTCTTTGAATGCATTTATTTAACATACTGCAAAACAAATCCAAGACGCCGTGTGCACATACTCTAACACAGAAAGGAAGAAAAGACGGACGCTCCTAGTGTAGATCGTCAGGGAAAAATTTTTTACATTTTTAAGATAAAACAACGGTTTGGTCAGGAACAAATGAACAATGACTATAATCGGCAAGTGTAAGCGTATGTTCACATGGCGTATTTTGTGCTAAAATACGCTTTCAAACCCTGATCAAGTACATAACTCATTGAGTGCAGTGTAAAATCAACAGATAATGATTTTATGCCCGCATGTAATAATAAGTACTACACTGTACAAGGCAGTAATCTGTCTCAGGCAATTGTGCATTGAAATTACACGGCTGGAAGAGCTTAATTTCAACAGAGCAAACCAGCGCATTTACAGCGCATAGAAGTGCACATTTTAAAAATACGTTGTGTGAACCTCTCCTAAGTTGAGGGGCGTTTTGAAGCTCAGTGCCTAGGAGCGCCTCAGCTGTAAATACGGCCCCGGTTGTGGTTTGTCAATTCTGCATAAATAGAGTGGTTTTTATTTTTATCTATATAGACATATGAGGACTTGTTTTTTGTGGGACAAGATGTTCGTTTTAATGGTGTCATGAACGGACCATGTAATGTGCTAGGAATCTGAAAAAATTTCTAAGTGGGGTGAAATGTTAAACAAAAACATACTTGCCCCATGTTTGTGGTGGTTTTGTTTTTATGGTGTTTACTTTTTGGTATAAGTGATGGGTTATCTGTATTCTCCATTGGTTCAGGGGCCCAGTTCACAGCTCTGCCCAGGGGCCCATAATGCTGTTAAGACGGCCCTGCTCATGTCTGGTTTTATCCTGTCTCTTTCTGTTATTTGGTCGGGTTCCCCAAGATAAGATTTTTCCCAGGAGTTTCACATATGACACAAAGGTATATAAATATAGTTAGAATGAAATATGAAGATATAAACTATCATTGTCCTGCATTTATTATACATACAAGATCCTCAATCTACTGCTCAGCCCTGTCCCATCACCCCAGGAATCTGACCCCAATACATACAAGATTCTCAATCTACTGTTCAGCCCTGTCCCATCACCCCAGGAACCTGACCCCGATCTACTTATTATAGACCCATAGTAAAAACAAAGTATAAAGTAATAAAACTCCG
>JAODAL010066237.1:0-17862 GCA_025379985.1 Phyllomedusa bahiana | reverse complement strand
AAAAAGTTCTTTTTGATTAGAAACCTCAATTTTTAGTGTTTGGTTCGAGGTTCAATTCGAACTAAAACTCAAACCCCATTAAAGTCAATAGGAGATGTTCTAGTTAATTTTTATACCTATACAGGTGAGGAGAAGTTGTAATTACCATCCATAACAGTAAACTGGATACATGGAACAACTTAGTAAAGGGAATTTGGCTCTAAGAGTGACCTGAAAAAATTAAGAGGCTAAAACACTTCATTCCTTTCAATGGCTAACTGAAAAGATGAGGACAACATGCAAGCAGGGGTGTAGCTATAGGAGGGGCAGCGGTACCAGCTGCTACGGGGCCCTGTATCCTGATGGGGCCCAAAAGCCCCTATGACACATAGGAGATTTGGAGATGGTGTGTTATACAATTACTGAACCTCCAAATCTGCAAAAACAGAACTTTTGGGCATTGAGTATGATTTAGCAAATCCAAGCACTCTCTATAATATATTTCCATGTGAGTTAGGCATTATATGAGCCTGCAAATGTCGCCAAATAACAGCATCTGGGTGTGGGAAAGATGCAACCCGCAATACCAAACTCCCTAACTATCGATGTCTATGGAGAGGAAAATGCAATCTATCCAAGAGCAGTCTGCACAGTACAGAGAGTGAGCTGATAATGGAGTTCACAAGGCAATACAGTGAAATATATATATAACATGGTCATGTGATTTTAGCAGCCAAGGAGAGCCTTACACCTCAGCCATGATGTTTTTGACACTTCTCTGTGCTCTGCACTGATTGGATAGCCGCCAAAAGTGCAGAAAACCGCTGAAAACGAAATTGAAAATGGTGTGTCGAACTAGAACTAGAACTTTACTCGAAGGAACAGTAAAATGTTCGGTTCAGTTCCAGTTCTAAAAATTCAAGAAGTTATACTAAAACTTAACTTTTCTAGAACAATTCGATCAACACTAATTATGACAATATTATTAGGGTACATCCACACCGCAAGGGTGTACTCCACGTACACTTTAATAGAAAATCCAACTAGGACTTCCGGTTCCGGTGCTGACCATGTAGGGAGCGCGGTCCGTGCGTTCCTCTGACATCGCCGAATTTACCTGCATGTACGCCTGCTTCACATCACTGACAAGTGAGCAGAGAGACGGGGGAACAGTTCAGCAGCCGTCCGGAGGAGAAGTGGCGTCCCGGTGAAGGCGGCGCTTACTGTAAGAGATCATCCCACACGGCGCAGAGACCCGACGGGGAGCGGCGGCTGCAGCATCGCAGCAACACCGTGCAGCATCACCGTGCCCTGATTCCACTGCTGAAGAGACGTGGTCCGGCGGACCGACAGCAGCACAGATTCCTCTTCCCCCGAAGGTACAGGGGAGGACAGGAACCTGGGAACAGCCCAAGGAGGCAATTATAACGGGCTCAACAGAGCGAGGAGAGGGGAAGAGAAAAGGGCGCCAAATCACTTGGCTGGCAGCCATCTTGCAAAAGATCGAGGGGCAGACTTCCAGCCCAGTTCACTAGTAACGGAGACACAGGCACTATACCACATGCAAAGGGGAGACAATACAAAGATAATAGAGTCCCAAGCACGTATATATATCTCAACAAAACAACTCTGGTCCCCACCAGCTCTATACATAGCATCATAAGCCTGGACACTGCACTACAGAAAAGCCAGAAAAACAAAATGGCGCCTATTACTAGAAAAGAAAAAGGAGCCATGAATAAGGTGGGCTCTGATCAGGAAGAAATAGGCTCTTCTGATGAAGTGCCGCTAGAATGTGAAAATGAACACCCTCAAATTAAAATAAATTACAATAAATTGGCCACGGCAGTAGCAAAGAAAATACTTCCAGTACTGCAAGACACGTTATCAAAGCAAATTCTAGCCACTATAAATAATATACAGTCGGAGGTTAACCAGCAGGGTGAGCGTCAGGAGGAAATGGAACTGCTATTATCCATTACAGAAGATGAACTCTCTGCTCTGCATTCACAGTTAAATGATCTCACTGAAACCAACAAACATATCACCAATAAGCTTGAAGATTTAGAAAATCGCTCGTGCAGAAATAACCTTCGCATCATAGGGCTTCCTGAGAAGATCCCTTCTAGTCATTTAAAGAAAATATGTGAGAAGGATTTCCCAAGTGCCCCTAAACTTAGAATGATCGGGTAAAGTGGAGGGGAGGCGCATAGAGGGGGCCCCGGGATGCATCCCACAAAGCCAGATTTTGGGGGAATGGTCGTTTCTCCCTTTTTCTAGACAAGTTATTGCTAAATTTTTGGGGGATATTCAGACAAAGATAACTTCTGCGCATTTTTAAAAAACGGAAAAACCCTTTAAAAAATAGGGGGGGTTTAAACCCAATCCTTATTTTAAAAGATTTACTCTTTTGGGAATTTTCCCCGAAAAAAGGAAAGGGGCCTTTAGCTTAAGTTGTGTTCTGCATTTTTACACAAGCAAATCTTTTTTCAACTGCAATTGGGCCCATCTCACGGGTGTCCTTCCCAAGATGGTACTTTTGGGGGGGTTCCCTTTAGATGGGCCCCCCAACAAGCAGAAGAGGGTACCCCACATCCTTAGAGATATTTCAAGGGGGAAAAAAAAGGAGATGCCCCTAGGGGACTCTCGGGGACCAGAAAAACGTGAAAGGAAAACCCAATCGGCAAACCCCCAAGGGAACGGGAGCCCCCCGCAAACTCCGAGGGAGTCAAGAAGAAAATTGTGAATTGATGTTAAATTTTCGAGCTAGGTAAAGTTTGGAACTGTAACTTGGGGGCCCTCGGGTTGCTGTGTTATCCCTTTTGTCAGGTCTCGAGGGTGTTATTAAGCGTAGTTTTTGAGGATTGCGTTGGCTATGGAGATCGATGTTAGTCGTTATTCGGCCGCTATCGTTAAGGTTTTGCGATAGTGAGCATCGTTTAAATGAGCGATGCCCATTAAAAAAAAACACCTTCATTATTACACCCAAAAAAGGGGCGGGAAAGAAGCTGAAATTAACATCCACAACAGTCAAATGGTTTACGTGTACATTTTTGGAAAACACACTTGGGTTTTAAAAGTCCAGAAAAAAGTCACGGACCATTCACTACCCCTGTCTTGTAAACGGGCCTGACCCTTAAAACCTGCATCACCCACAAATTAAAAAGTCCAAAAAAGGCAGTATGATTTAAACCATCTGTTAGGGAAACGGGGACTTTGAATATCCCGGGCCGGGAAACGCAGCTGACCCCCCAAACCCTTTGCATGACCCCCATTTTTAAAAAAGGGCCCGAAAAAAAGGGGGTCTTTAAACCACCTTTTTTGTTTCACGGGGACTTTGGGATTTACCTGCCCCTGGACCCCCCTGTTTGACCATTAAACCTGTCTGCCCCAAAGAAAAAAAAGTCCCGGGGAAAAAAGGGTTGTTTATGTCTGTATTGTTATGTTTTGTTAATACAGGTTTTTTTGACCTTTCTTTCCCTGTGGTGACTATAAAATTTGCTTTTTTAAAATTTTTTAAAGTGGATGCTGCGTCAATGAAAAAAAGGCGGGGGTGCCCCAAAAGCCCAAAAAACACTATTTGTTTTTGTTTTTGTTTTGATACCGGTTTTTTTTGCACCTTTCAATTCACCGGTGGTGACTAAAAGAATTGCTGTTTTAAGATTTACTGGAAGCTGAGTCAATGAACAAAGCTGGGTGCGCAAAAGTAAAAAAAACAGGGTTGTGTTATGTTTTGTATGATACACTGTATTTTTTGCCCCCTTTCAATTCACCTGTGGTGAAATATAGAATTGCTTTTTTAAAGATTTACGTAGTTTGCTGCGTCAATAAAAATTTGATGGGTGGGGCAAAAGTCTAAAAAAACAGTAACTGTTATGTTTTGGTATAATAAAGATATTTTTTGCCCCTTTCAATTCCCCTTTGGGGTTTTAAATATAAAATTTGCTTTTTTTAAGATTTCGGGGGATGCGCTTTAAAATAAAACAATGTGGGTGTGCAAAAAGTCAAAAAACAGTAATTTGTTTTGTTTTGATATAAAAACCCGGGTTTTTTTTGCCCCTTTAAATTTCCCACCTGGGTGAAATAGAATTGTTTTTTAAGATTTATTTAGATGCGGGCGGTCAATGAAAATGCTGGTGCGCAAAAGAAAAAAAAACACGTAACGTTTTGTATTGGGTCCCGGTTTCACGGTTTTTTTGGGCAACAAAAAAACCTGTGCGGGAACTACAAGATTGCTGGTTTGAAAATTTAACTGAAAGGGTGGTTATATAACAGTCACGGGTTGAAAGGGGTTTAAAAATTAAAAAGGGAACACCTATCTGAAATGTTTTACTGATAATAAAAGTGGATTTTTGCGCTAACCGGCCCTGCATTTTACTAGAAATGTTGTGTACCCAATATAAGTTCGGGGGCCCAATTAAAGGGAAAAATTTTTTCAAAAAGAAAAACTGTTAAAATAAAGATATTCCACTAAAATTTTCCTACACAAAGTCTTGGTGAACTTTTTTCCAGTGTTCTTTTGATAGAGCTTGTTTTTTGTGTTCGCCCCGGGGGGGCCCCCCCCCCCCCCCCCACCCCCGCCCCCCACCGCCGTAAATTTTACAGGGTAGATGCTCCCTTAAAAAAATTCTCTAGCTAATTTACATAAAATCTTCAAATCTCAAATTTTAACTAAATTGGAAGGATCACGGGGTTTTTAATAGTAGGGGTTTTTCTCTGTGCAGAAAGAAAAATTTTTCGCTGAGCTTTTGGCCACAGGCAGAGCGGCCCCGGGCTATCCCTATGGACGCTGAGAGACACTTAGGCCTTTAAAAAAAGGGAAAAGCTGTTCTAGTAAAACGGGTATGTGATTTTTCCAGCCAATCGCAACCATACCATCCCCGTCATGACGTCGCACACACAAACTCACCCTGTCTATTCTGTAATCTGATTTGCTGGCCCCCCAAAAAAACAGGAAGCGCCGGGAAAAAAGGGGCGATCTTAATGATGATGCACAGATTTTAACCCTTTAAATTTTCGCCAGATCTGGGGGAAAAATTTGATCCCATAAAAAAATTTTCCCATTTCAACTTTGTCGTTAAAAAACGCTCAACCTTTTTAAAACAGCAATCAAGAGGGATGTTGTTTCCCCCTGTTTTTTTTTTTCCTCTCCCTCCCTTTCTCTATTTTCAGTTAATCCCCCCCCCCTTTATGTTTTTTTTTTTTTCCCTTCTTCTTCTTTCTCCCCCCTAAAACCCCCTTTCCCCGCCCGGAGGAAAGTTTCCCGGTGGTGGGAACAAATGTTGATTTCATTTAAGGGCAGACGGGGGTTTTTAATTTAAATTTTCAAAACTTAAAAGGAAATAAGTATGTGTTTTAACCCCGTTTTCAGGCGGGGATCTAGGGCCCGGTGTGAACGTCAAAAAAAGAGAGGTCCCGAAAAAAAAGCAAGGGTTTGGTTCTTGGAGGCGATATCAGAGTTTTTCCAAAATTATGGAGGAGTTCTCCAAAAAGTTCAAAGTTTACTGTTATTTTTGGGTTTTTGCCAGGAAAGTGGTTAAATTGGGGTCCCTGCGGAAGAGCACCTGGAGTACACCGGGAACAAGTAATGTGGTTGTAATGTCTGCAAAAAAAATATATGCTTCTAGATTTATTAGATATAACATGAAAATAATATCTTTGGGAAAGTGAAGGGGTTTTCTGTCCCCTCAAAAAACGCCCTGATTCTGGGACCCTTTGGGAAAATGAAACCCGACATAGTTATGTTTCAGGAAATATCTTGTTGCCAGGGATTTCTTTAGGATGAGGAAATATTGGGTAGGGGAGGTTGTGGGCTCACCTGCAGTCAACAAAAAGAATGGTGTTTTGATATTGCTAAAAAAATCACTATCATACAACATTATTTCCACTACGGCTGACGAGGAGGGTAGATGGGTAAGATTGCATATGAATTGCCCGATGGGGGAAATTTGTCTGTACAATGTATACGGCCCAAACAAGGAAGGGGTGGAATTTTTTCAAAAGCTCGGCGCACAGGTTCTTGCTGATCAGGCAGCTACTATTCTGGTTGGTGGAGATATGAATGCAGTCATTGTTCCGGAGGAAGATCGCAAACGATCTCCCATGACCAACAAAGGTTCAAATGATATTGGCCGAAAAGTTTTAGCGAAACAACGGAAATGGTAGACATTTGGCGTGTAACACACCCAGATAGTAGGGAGTATACCATTTTCTCGCATGCACATCAGTCATGGTCCCGTATAGACAATTTTCTGGTTACAAAAAATTTGATAGATAGGGTTGTAGAGGAAGACATAAGGGATATCATAATCTCAGATCACGCACCTGTGGTGATAGACTTGGCTGAGTCTTTTGTCAAGGGCCAGGATTTCATTTGGCGGTTCCCAGTGTCCTTGGCGGGATATGAAACATTTAAAGAAATGGTCCAAGGTTGGTGGTTAGAGTATGAATCCAACAATGCAGGTCATGCAAATAATCCGCAACTATTTTGGGAAACGGCCAAGGCGGTCATCAGAGGCCGTTTGATCAGCCATGTCTCTCACTACAAGAGAATAGTTCACAAGAAATATATGGAGTTCAGTGACCGACTCAGAGCAGCATATTCAACTTTTGTGGAGAATGCTTCTGAGACTAATAAACAGCGCTGGCAGGAGGCGAAAAAGATGTTTGAGTTATGGTTGGAAAGACAGAATAATTTACATAGAACAATATTCGAGTCGGAGCTATTTCGTTTCGGAAATAAACCAGGAAAGCTAATGGCACGGTTAGCAAAGGCTAGTAAGGGACATGGGGGAATAGTATCCCTTAAGTCAAGTGAAGGTAATCTTACATCCAATCCGAGGGAAATAAATAATTTGTTTCAGAAATATTATAAAAAATTATATCATGATACACAGGAATGCAATAACGAGCAGGGAGCTGAGTTCTTGAAGCGCTGTCACCTCCCAAAGCTGTCAGAACATCAGAGAGAATTCTTAGATGCCCCAATCACTATTGAAGAGGTCCAGAAAACAATAAAATCTTTAGGCGCAGGGAAAGCTCCAGGTCCGGATGGATACCCTTCAGAATTTTATAAAATTCTACAGTCACAAGTGGCACCCACCTTAGTCCGGTACTATTCACACATACTGGCCGGAGGAGACATACCTAAAGAGGCCAATCTGGCTTTCATAAAAATTTTACCCAAACCAGGCAGAGACCTAACTAAAGTGGAATCTTATAGGCCAATATCTCTTATTAATCAAGATATAAAGTTAATATCTAAAATAATGGCTAACAGACTCGCGGTCATACTCCCTAGCTTAATAGGTCAAGCACAAGTGGGTTTTGTTAAAGGTAGGGCTGCCGTGACAAACATTAGAAAAGTATTGGGTGCCTTAGATGCACATGGAAAAGGGGCAAAGACAAACAAGTCTTTGGTGTCACTAGACACTGAAAAAGCCTTCGATAGCGTGAGATGGAGCTGGCTTGACATGGTGTTGGAGAGATTTGGGATCAGGGGGCAATTCCGAACCTTTGTAGATTCCTTGTATAGAAATCCCAGGGCGGCAATATATACACCTGGCTTTAGATCTGACACTTTCACCTTGAAGAAGGGCACGAGGCAGGGGTGCCCATTGTCTCCCCTGTTATTCAACCTTACAATAGAGCCCTTTTTGCGCACTCTGGAGCATTCCAAATTATATGAGGGCATTCAAATTGGAAAAAAAGAAATAAAAATAACCGCCTTTGCAGATGATGTGCTCCTTTTCATGAACAACCCTGGGTCGCAACTACAACCAGTACTAGATATGGTCGGGCAATTTGGGATATTCTCGGGATATCATATTAATCGAGACAAATGTGAGCTATTATGGATAGGGGGGGGAACATATGAGGAGACGGCTAGAGTCAGGGCGACGGGAATCAGGATAGCAAAAGAACACATTAAATATTTAGAAATTAAAATAGGGCATGCGTCTTCGTTACTTTATAACCTAAACTATCTCCTACTATTCGAAAAGATACAAAAGGAACTCCAGGGCTGGCAAGAACTCCCATTGGCTTTTTTAGGTAGGATACACCTTGTCAAGATGATCTCCTTTGCTCGCCTTCTATATCCACTACAGACCATCCCTATCCTCTTGCGGCACGCAGATGTAAAGAGATTCAATGCTATGGTATCCAGGTTTATATGGCAAGGAAAAAGGCCAAGAGTAGCTATCACAAAATTACAATCTCTGAAATCTGAGTTGGGTCTTAATTTGCCAAACCTGAGGAGTTACAATATTGCATGTCTGTCAAGGCACATCCTGGATTGGGTACATAATACCAATTTCTATTCTGATTGGGAATTGAAGAAAATTTAGCAGGGGTAAAACTGACAAGCCTATTACATTTACAAACTCCTAAAATCCCACCGATGGCGAAACAATCCATTCTCTTAAAGGACACAGTGGCAGCATGAAGGGAATTGAGAAAACGGTTTGGCCTGGCGCATCGTGTATCAAAATATCTTCCCATATGGAATCATGAAGAATTCCAGGAGGGTAAGAACCATGGGTGGTTCAAGAGGTGGAGAGAGGCAGGCATAACTTCGGTATTGAATCTCTTTCATCAAAGGGAGAATAGATACAAAACTTTTGAGGAAATCAGAATAGAATTTAATTTCCCATGCTCCCAAGTTTTACAGTACTTACAAATTAAGTCATTTTGTGCCGCGAGAATTCAAAACATCAGCAATGAGCGTTCAGGTAATGCCTTTGATAAGCTCATAGGACTAGAACCAAATAGGAAGTCCATAGCTACAATATATGCATACATCAGGGACAAATATGTCCAATATAATGTGAGCGATGGTTTTAAGAGTTGGAGCAAATGGACGGGAAGGGAAGACATAGACTCAGAGATGATTGAGGGATGGAGTGTTATTCGCAAGCATATTATTAATGAGCGATGGCGCAAAACATATTTTAAAATTGCACATGCAGCTATATACGCATTTAATATTCCCCCTCGCCGGATTTTCCAGACAGAATGACAGCATGTCCAAAGTGTGCGGAACCTAAAACGGATTTGTTTCATGGCCTATGGACATGCCCAATGGTTCAGGGGTTCTGGGAGGAGGTGAGGAAATTGATGTCCTCATTATGGGAGGGTCGGATAATTGTGTCCCCAATAGTGTTCTTATTACATGGGAGAGGCAGTACGGATGATGAGTCAGCAGAGCAAAGGAGGGGAGAGATGCCAGCCATATTACATATAATCTTAATGGTAGCAAAAAGATGCATTTTATCCAGATGGCTAGAAAAGGAAGTCCCAAATATAGCAATGGTGATAGGTCAAACCAAAATTTATGCTATAGCAGATCAGATATATGTGAAACGACATAAGGAAACAATGACCAAAAATGTTTTCAAGAGGTGGAGATCATTCCTGGAAGGATTCTATACCCAGCAAGAGATAGAAAATTTAATAAGCATTTTCCAATATACCAGATGGTTCCTATCAGAGGCTCAGATGGGAACACTAGGAAAATTACAACCAAGGAAAGACACAAGCAATTGAAGTGTATAGGAATGAAACTAAAATTTTGACTTTTTCCTGGCGGTTTGGGTCTTTTTTTTTTTTTCTTTTACTTTTAATGTTTATCTATTTTCGGTTTATGCTAATGCTTATACTTTCATCTAGTTAGAGTGGGTCAATTAACTAGTGTGTAGAGTTCTCACAAGTAACACGAGGCCCCCGCTCGGAAAGTAAAGATTGGTACAATATATAGTGAAGTGACAACTACTATTTTGTTCTGTAAATTTGACATGTTTCAATTGACTGTACTGATCTACAATTGTTTATTTTCCTTTTAAAATCTTGGTATCTCTTTCTGATACACCATTGTTATAAATCGTTATAATTACTTGCATGAATGAAACCAAATAAAATATGTTTAAAAAAAAAAGAAAATCCAAACAGTAGTCTACACAAAAAGGTATTCTATTGGGGGGATATTCACACATGCTGGCGCTCTGAAAAACTCGGAACATGTACAATCTTCCGCCTGGTTTCAGGGTGAAGGTGTGCTATTTAGGTTGACATGTATGAACGGGGCTGAGCCAGATATCTAGCGTCTTTACAGCCCAATATGAGACACAGCCGAATTCATAAATTTTCAAATCTCCCGCATGCCACTCTGGGGCGCATTACATCGCGCAGGGCGTCCGGGAGGTGGGGCGCACTAGCACCGAAGAGACTCTATATATTTATAGCGACTTTCAAATTGGTATACCTGATCCGAACTGTCGCCCGAGCACTGGAATGCGCCTGATTTATGTCCTGCTATAGAGCGGGTTCATAATTCAGGCGCATTCTGTGCCAGTATTATGCGCATGAAATTTGGCGTTCACATGCCAAATTTCATGCATGTCACCCTTAATGTTTAAGGGGGATAGGTGAATCCACAAACCACAGACATAACTGTCCCCCAATACCATCAAAAGATGATGAAGATGGATTCTGATATCTGATCGGTATTTTGTCTATACCGTGTGGTCGTACTCTTAGGGCGATATGTATGAACAGAGCTATGCCAGTTATCTGGCGTCAAAAAGCTTTAGTAGACCTGTTCTATTGATGTATGAAAAGGCGCACTCCAAACTTTGGCATGATAAGAGCAGGACCAACACTTTTTAATGCCAAAGATTTGGGGCTTTCTGGGAGCATCGCATCATATTCATAGACAGTATCAGACTGGGATGCTTAGGGCCCACAGGTGGAGTTGAATCTAGGGGCCCACCAGTTGAACTGTTTCAGGGCCCACCGGAGAACTTTATTTTAGGAGCCCAGTCTACAGCTACTGTAAATGACTGTACATGCGTCTTATACTCTGCCTCTTGCTTTTTTGTCTCTCTTTATATGCATTTTTGCCTCTTCTGAGGATGTATATGCAGTTGAAAAACAACTCCAGGTCTACCATGCACAGGGTTCACCGGGGGTTTCCTCTATTCCTCTGTGGGCAGGTCTGAGCCTATTCATAGAATTAGACATATTCATGATTCTTTGACGCCAAATCTAGGCGCAGAACAGTTAGAACAGCCAGACCAGGTTAAAGGTGTCTTCCTGAGACAGACATGTCATATTGGCACTACAGTATGCCTGTATGTATGACCTGCAGAAGAACAGCTTCATACATTCTGGCACATTCTACACTACCTTAAAGCTTTTTAGAACTGGCCTGTCAGCGCCAATGTTCATGCATGTCGCCCCTAGTGTTTGCAAGTAGCAGTCTAGTACATCCATATTTTATTCGTATAATATTTATTGATATTAAAAGTTAACAATACTTTATTTTTTCACTTTTCTGGGGGTGAGGGGTGGGAAGGAGCTGATCATTTTATAAATATTACCCCCTATCTTTCAAATAATAGACTCTCTACATACATAAAAGCTATCCCTCTCTAATTGTTTGTTGTGTTTGCAAGAGCAGGTTTAATTCCCTCCAGTGTCTCTTTATCTCTCTTGACTAGTGTTGAGCGATTATTATCGACAAAGTTGAAATCAGCACAGTTTTTATGTTGATCGAAATTTTTAGATCATGCGATAATTTAGGTTAAAATCTGTGCATCATCTATTAAGATCGTGCCATTTTCGGCGCTTCCTGTCATTTTGGCGGCCAGCAAATCAGCTTACAGAATAGAGCAGGGTGAGATGTGTGTGCGACATCATGACTGGGATGTGTATGGTTGCGATTGGCTGGAAAAATCACATGACCTCATTTTACATAGAACAGCGTTTCCTGTTCACCCTCAGTGTCTCTCAGCGTCTCAGAGCAGAAGGACGTGCGCTCTGCTTGTGTCCAAACAGCTCTCAGCGAAAATATTCTATTTCTTCACATGAGAAACTCTACTATTAGCTGTGAGCCTTACAATTGTCTTAGTTTAGACATTGGAAGATTTTATGTAGTTAGGTAGAGAATTTTAAAGGAGCATCTACCGCTGTAAAGTCACGGGGGGGGGGGGAGCGGAGGGGGGGCCCCCGCGGCGAACACAGACAAGCTCTATAAAGAATACTGGATAAAGTTCACCAAGACTTAGTGTAGACATTGCACTGCAATAGCTTTATTATTAACAGTTTTCTATTGAAATATTTCCTGGATATTGGGCAGCCTGAACTTATAGGATACACATCTTTTCTAGTAACTGCAGGTCTCTTTGTTAGGTGCAAAACTCCACTTTTATTATCAGTATACATTTCATATAGGTGTTCATTTTCAATTTTGCCCATTCCACCTTTGTTGATATATCCACCTTGCACTTAAATTTGAATCCAGCAATTTTATAGTCACCACAGGTGAATTGAAAGGTGCCAAAAATATCTTGTATTATACGAATACATAACAGATACGTGTTTTTTTACTTTGGCGCACTACAGCTTTGTTCATTGAGGCAGCTTGCACTTAAATTTGAATCCAGCAATTTTATAGTCACCACAGGTGAATTGAAAGGTGCCAAAAATATCTTGTATTATACGAATACATAACAGATACGTGTTTTTTACTTTGGCGCACTACAGCTTTGTTCATTGAGGCAGCTTGCACTTAAATTTGAATACAGCAATTTTATAGTCACCACAGGTGAATTGATAGGTGCCAAAATACCTTGTATTATCCGAATACATTTCAGATACGTGTTTTTTCACTTTGGCGCAGGCCAGCTTTGTTGATAGATCTACTTTGCAGTTAAATTTGAATCCAGCAATTTTGTAGTCACCACAGGTGAATTGAAAGGTGCCAAAAATATCTTGTATTATACGAATACATTTCAGATCTGTGTGTTTTCACGGTGGCGCAGGCCAGCATTGTTGATAGATCTACTTTGCAGTTAAATTTGAATCCAGCAATTTTGTAGTCACCACAGGTGAATTTATAGGTGCCAAAAATACCTTTTATTATCCGAATACATTTCAGATACGTGTTTTTTCACTTTGGCGCAGGCCAGCTTTGTTGATAGATCTACTTTGCAGTTATATTTGAATCCAGCAATTTTGTTTTGATTTGAGGGATTTGAGAATAGCTGTGATTTGCCGTCTTTTAATAAGAGACTTTCCAAAACTCTTCCATACCTTCTCAAATATTTATCTTTCTGAACATGGAGCGAAATTCATGTGGTAAGCAAGCAAAGAGGGGGGAAGGACAGGGAGGTAGAGGTACAAGAGAATGTGCTCCTTCCAGTGCTGGTGACAACACGCATGCCAGCGGATCGTCAGTTGCAGGACCGTCAGGCCTGTCATCGCTGGGTCAGGGCCCTGTGAATCTCAGTAACGAACAGCGTCGCCAATCTGTCCTTCAGTGGTTAATGCAACCTGCATCCAGCAGTCTTACCTCCTCGTCCTCCCAGTCACGGCCACAAATGTCATCATCAGCATCACCAGCATCTGTCCAACATGAAGCAGCCAAATGTCAACTCGTGTACCCACCACTGTGGATAATCCATTTTCTGAAGACCTCTTTGATGACAAAATGCGGTTGGGGTCAGAAGGCATGTTAAAAGATCAAGAGGCCAAAGAGGATGATTTTCTCTGCTCTGACGCCCAGTTACTGATGCCATCAGAGGAGGAGAAGGAAGCCGGTCAATCGGCAAAAAACCCGGGCGATCGGCAACGCCTTGCAGTCCCTCTTGCTTGTAGCCCGCAGCTCCTGGATGCAGAATGTCAGGACAACCAAGTCACCTATGTTGATGATGATGATGACGACATTGTGGATCCAACGTGGTCTTTTCAGCAGAATTTGCTTGCGAGCGCTTCATCACTGGACGAGGAGGAAGACGATGGGTATTTGTCAGTACGGGTTCCGCCTCAAAAAAGGGAGAGGGCGGTCGCAAAAGTCCCTGATATGATTCCGCCAGCCACGGTCGCGCAAAATTCCCGCTCCTGGCTTATCGCCGTCAAAAGGTCCAGGACCTCTAAAGCCTGGGCCTTCTTTGACCAAGCCTTGATTCCCCCCAGCGATGTCATATGCCGCCTATGCCGTAAACGCATAAGTAGAGGCAAAGAACCTTAGGTGGTTAACCAAGACCAACATGTCTAGTCACATTCAGCAAATGCACGGTGTGAAATGGAGGCAACACTTGGCCAAAAAAAGGCCAACCGACGCCGGGCCTCCAACCACTGGCAACCCCTCTGTCTCCGCCTCCTCCTCCTCCGCCACCACCAAGCATTCCTCAGCTGCCCATGTCTCTCAGAGTCTGATCAGGGAAACAGCCTCCGCTTCAGCCTCCCCCGTCGCCCGGAGTACCACCAGCACCACCAGGACCCATCCTACCCCTTCTCCTTCCGCCAGTTTTGACAACCTGCACGCCGTACAGGGCAGTCTAGCAGCCAGCCTTCTGGGCTTCCAGGTTTGGGAGCAGAAGAAACACTTTAACCCAAACCATCCCAAAAACCAAAAGCCTGAATGTCGGCATTGCCAGGCTTTTGGCCTTGGAAATGTTGCCCTTTTCCCTCTGGTGGACAAGATGGGTTCCGCCAAAATCATGGCCTGCTGCCCCCAATACCAGATGCGAGCAGGCATTTCTTTGCCAGAAAAGCCGTCCCCGCCCCGGCCCAAACACGTGTCAACTAAAATTTCAAGCGTGGGTTGTCTGCATCTGTGGCCGGAAAAGTCCATCTGACCACCGACACATGGACTAGTAAGCACGGCCAAGGGCCGCTATATCTCTGTGCAGCTCACTGGGTGAGCGGGTGGATGTCCTCTGGGGGGGGACGGTGGCTCTCATCAGGCTCGGCGCACGCTCTTCAAACCGCAGGAAGGGTTTGCAGGGTTTCTTTCCCCCAAGGTCCTTTGGGTTTGCATCACGTGCCCAGAGAAACCAGGCTGTGTTGAAATTTAAATCTGTCTTGGAGACCGTCCACACACAGGTCAGAAGCTGTGGACGGCTCTCCGCAACGAGACCTTGTGCCAGGCAAGGTGGTGTGTGATAACGGGCGAAATCTGCTGGCCTCCCTTAAGATCGGTAGGCTGGAGCACATCCCTTGCCTGGCACATGTCATGAATAGAGATGGGCGAATCGATTCTAACGAAGTGGAATTCGTTTAGAATTTCAGGAAAACTTCGGTTCGGAACGAAGTCGAACTTTGGGGTACTTCGGGTGATCGAAGTGTGCTTTTGATTGATAAAATGGCTGCGAGCACATGGCGCTACATGGGGGAAAGCCTCTGGGAGGAAAGAAGGGCATAGCCTGCATGACATGTGGGAGAGATAAGCCAATTCAGAGACCAGCGGGATTCTGTGACGTCACCGCACTATATAAGTCCCGGCGCGACGTCGGGAGCTCACACTCCTCTCACTGTGCTCATCAGGGAAGGTGCTGCCGCGGCTGATAGCTCTTACTGAAGAATTGATTTTTATACAGCCGATTTTTTGGGGTGTCTCAGCTTGTTCAGAGACTTTTCTCTTAATGTTTTATATCTAATTTTTTGGGAAATTGGATCTGAAACCCCATTTGTGCTTTCCACTGCAGCGCAGTGCATAACTTTCAAAAATCCAAGTGGAATCTAACCCAGTTCCTTTTTGTATTCATTTAAAAAACAGTTTTTTTTACAATAAAAAAAAACCAAACTTTTTTTTTTGGCCGGGCTCAATTCTTTTTGGGGGAAAAATTTTTACCATCCAGGGGTTAATTTTAAGCTTTGTTTTTGTTTTTGGGGGTGCTGACCCCCAAAAAACCGTCTTTTTCAAAGCCCAAAATAGATAAATTTTTTCCTGTGGGCCTAATTCAAAAGCAAGGGGTTATTTACAACTGTATCTCTTTTTTGTTTGGCGTAAAAAAACACGCAATTGAAAACACGCTAAAAAAGGGCTCCCTAGTTTTTCCCGGCTAAAATTTTTTGGGCGAAATTTTTAAAACCCGGGGGTTTAAATTATGCGTTTTTTTTGGCTGGTGTGCTGACCCCTAAAAAAAAACCCCGGTTTTTTAAAGGGCCAAAAAATAAAAAATTTTTTCCTTTTAGCCAAATTTTCACAAAAAAAAGGGTTTTTAATTACAACTGTAACTCTAGTTGTGGGCGAAAAAAACCCACGCAATTGTCCCACGCTACAAAGCTACTAGTTTTGGGTGCGGTTTAAAATTTCTTTGGCGAAATTTAAAACTTTCCAGGGTTTTAATTATCGGTTTTTTTTGCTGGTGTGCTGAACCCCAAAAAACCCGTCTTTTTCAACCCCAAAATATATAAAATTTTTTCCTCGTGGGCCTAATTTCACAAAAAAGGGGTTAATTACAACTGTACCCTTTTTGCTGTGTGCTTTGGGAAAACACGAAATTGTAACACCTACAAAGCTACTAGTTTTTTGGGGCCCAAATTCTCTGGGGGGCAATTTACATCCAGGGGGTTTAATTAAGCGTTGTTTTTGCTGATGTGCGCCCCCAAGAAACCGTTTTTTTTTCAAGGGCCAAAAAATATATAAAATTGTTTCCTGTACCTAATTCACAAGCAAAGGGTTAAAATTATAACTGTATCTCTTGTTTTTGTGGGGGTAGAAAACACGAAATTTTGTAACACGCTAAAAACTACTATTTTTTGTGCGGCTAAATTTTTTGGCGAAAATTTCCCAATCCGGGGGTTAATTAAGAAAATTGTTTTTTTTGGGTGTGGCCGGCCCCAAGAAACCGTTTTTTTTAAAACCCCAAAAAATAAAATAAATTTTTCCTGAAAGCCTAATTCCCAAGAAAAGGGTTTAATTTAACAACTGTATCTTTTGTTTTTTGGTGAAAGAAACCCCCAAAATTTGAAAACACCCCTAAAAAGTATAGTTTGGGGCGGTTTTCAATTTTTTGCCGCAATTTACTTTCCGGGGGTTTAAATTAAGCTTGGTTTTTGCGGGTGTGCTGCCCCCCAAGAAACCGTTTTTTTAAAAAAACAACAAAATATATAAAATTTTTCCGGGTAGCCAAATTTCACAGAAAAGGGTTTAATTCCCAAAAAACGTATCTCTTGTTGTGTGGCCTTTAGAAAACACGCAATTGTAACACGCTAAAAAGCTCCCTATTTGTGGGGCCTAACTTTTTGGGCGAAATTTTAAAAATCCGGGGGTTAAATTTAAAGGGCGTTTTTTTGGGCTGGGGGTGCTTGGGGCCCCCCCAAAAAAACTTTTTCAAAGGGAAAATAAAAAATTTTCCTGTACCTAATTCACAAAAAAGGGTTTAAATTCCCAACTGAACCTTCTTGTTGTGTGGCGTAAAAAACCACGAAATTTGGGTAACACGCCAAAGCTACTAGTTTTGTCCCTTTTTCAATTTTTTTGGCCCGGCAATTTAAAATCCAGGGGTTAAATTAAAACGTTGTTTTGCTGGTGTGCTGACAAAAATAAACCCTTTTTCACAAAAAATAAAAATTTTTTTTTCCCTGAAAGCCAAATTTCAAAGCCGAAGGTAATTAACCCTTTTTTTGGGTGCTTTTACTTTTGGGTAAAACACACAGTGTTTTTAAACGACACATACAAGTAAATTTTTCCCCCTATTTGTGGGAGCGAAATTTTTAAAAACCCAAAGGGGTTTTACCCAACTTGTTACGGGGTTCATTTGGAGTCAAAAACATTACATTTATAAATTTTAAAAATATCATCTTTCCAAACAGTGTCTGTACTTTTAGAAAAAACAGAAAGGGCAGACAGGAGGTGGAAGGCTCTGAAACCGGGAGGGGGTTTTTGGCACAAAAAAATTCCGGAACAGGCCCGGGCCCGCAGCACAGAAAGGGGACGTCGCAGCAGGGGGTCACTCGGTGAGGCTAAAACCTCCCCGGCTTCATCTAGGGGCCGTTTTTTGTTAAAGAAAACCCAAGGGTTCTTGTTTGGGGTTGACTGGGTCATCCCCCTTTCCCTCCCAGATAAAACTGAAAACCCCAGCAAAGAGGTCATGG
>JAODAL010066236.1:0-17862 GCA_025379985.1 Phyllomedusa bahiana | reverse complement strand
TTGGCTAATTGCCAGGCGCTTCCCCTATTTAAGGTTACGCTCCACAATCACTCCTTGCTGGATCTATGTTGCCTCGTGCCTTAGTAAAAGCGTTTCCTAAGTGTATTCTCGCCTTACCGTGTACCAGACCTCTTGCTACGTTTCTCGACTCCGAACCTCTGCCGCCTGCCCTGACCTTCCTGCCTGTCTACGACCACGAACCATTGCCGCCTGCCCTGACCTTACTGCCTGCCTACGACTACGATTCTTGGACTACGACTCTGTACCACGCTGCACCTCGGCCGCCATCGCAAGCAAGTCACGTCAGGGGTAATGACCTGGTAGCCTCACGCCGCAGCAAGTCCATCCCGCTTTGCGGCGGGCTCTGGTGAAAACCGGGGGCTACTTAGATTCCGTTCCCTGGCTTGGCTTAACTATCATCGCTTGCGGTAGTCCAGCGGATCCACTACCCCGCCGCTACAGTTATGAATATATTGTCTTTCATCCCACAGGCTTTAACTTCTGTGGCAATTGGGTTTATAATGTATTGCTATTGATTGATTTTAAATGTATTTAGTAAAAGTTAAAGGGGTTGTATCATTTCATTAAATGGTCTTCAGAATAAGAGGACAGTGAAAACAAGCAACTTTTGCAAATGACATCCAATTGCAAGCTGTCTTGTTTTCACAGGATCCTTTATCTTCGTTTTCTGTAAACACTGTTCCCCAGTGCCGGTCGGATACCTCCTCCTTGCATTTCATTGGCTGAAGGCTCTACTAATTTACATTCTGGCTGGCCCATGGTCGTATTCACGGGAGTGCGCATTCCTGCCTCTCTCACTCAGAATAAGGGGCTGAGAGCATTTCACTCTGCACAGCCAGAAGAAACACACTAACACTGCAGCTGTTTCTACAATCAGAAAACAGCAGAATTGTGCTCGGTGCCTAAGTGTAAACATAAACGGAGCATTAGGCTGCCTCTCTCATTCAGAATAAGGGGCTGGCAGCATTTCACTCTGCACAGCCAGAAGAAACACACTAACACTGCAGCTGTTTCTACAATTAGCAAACAGCAGAATTGTGCCTTGGTGCATAAATGCTCCTGCGTGTAAACATAGCAGGGAGATCTGTGCTGCTCTGGATGAGTTCTTAGAAGACTGGATTCAACTGTAACAAACCTCCAGCTGTGAGAGGAGAAGAGATCAGTGCTGTGAGTTCATAGAAGGCTGTCTAGACAATGCAGGGCTGTGGTATGTAAACAGCTCTTACAAAATTAGACTGCATAAGGAGAGGACACAGTGACATGTGGACTCAGACAGAGAGGGAAGGGGGAAGAGCACACTGACTCGGGAGCGAGCATGAACAGTGAAGGGGGAGGATGATGTAATCCCCCTTCAGTTAAGAAACACCCAGCTGGGAGGGGGAAAAACGCTCCTGAATTTCAGGAAATGAGAGAATCAAGCTTCAAGAAAACAGCCGTACTGATGAAGCGATACATCCCCTTTAAGTTTTAGGGCTTGTTCACACGGCGTTTTGGATCCTTTTTACGGATCCGTTTTGACAGTTGAAAGCGCATCCGGAAAGCAGATCCGCAAAATGCAGCAGTTGTTACTTTATTTGGATCCGTTTTGAATGCTTTTTCTCTTGCGTTTTACGCATCCGCTTTCCGGATGCGTTTTCGGGTCGGTCTCTCCCTCTCTCCTCCCCCGGCACCTCCATTCAAAGTTCTCCTCCCCCGGCACCTCCATCCAAAGTTCTCCTCCCCCGACACCTCCATTCAAAGTTCTCCTCCCCCCGACACCTGCTTTCAAAGTTCTCCTCCCCCGGCATCTCCACCATTTCAAATCTCCCGCACCTTCACTGTCCGCGCTCCCACAGCCGCCACTCACCTCCGATTCCCCTGCGCTGCCGCCGCTGCTCACCTCCGCTCCCGCCGCTCACCTGCGCCGCCGCCGCTCACCTCCGCTCCCGCCGCTCCACCTGTGCTGCTGCCGCCGCTCCACCTGCGCTGCCGGCGCTCCACCTGCGCTGCCGCCGCTCCACCTGCGCTGCCGCCGCTCCACCTGCGCTCCCGCTGCCGCCGCACACCTCTCCCGCGATCACCGTCCAGCCTTCCTGTGCGCTTTGCGCATCCGCTTTCAGGATGCAAAGCGCAGCTGTTACGTACCAGGAGTGTGGAGCGCTTTTGGACAGGTGCCAAAAGCGGACTCCATTATCTCCTATGGGCTTTCACTTGCGTAAACCGCAATAAGAATTGACATGTCAATTCTTAAAGCGGATGCGAAAAGCGCAGTGCAGGAGAGCTCTCAAAAGCGCATCGCCGATCTCCCGTGGGAACAGCGATGCGCTTTTGCCATTGAACTCAATGTTAATCACACTGACAATTGTTAGATCCGATTTGCGGATCCGTAAAACGGATCCGTAAAACGGATCACAAAAACGCCGTGTGAACAAGCCCTTAGTCATTTGTTTCAGTGATGTGGTTAAACAGCCACCATCCAAACATGTAATGTCAGTGGGTGTTTGGGAAGCAGTTAATTTAAGTGTACAGACCAGGTTGAAAAACTTACATGTTTAGCTTCAGGAGAAAAGAATTAACAGCATGAACAGCCCTGGTATGTTACAGGAAACTAGTAGCTTCATTTTCCTAATGCATAAAATTGGGCCTAAGCTTTATATTCTATAAGGCTTTAAACTTATTAAAAATGTGAAATCCTATTTCTCAGTGTTTTATATCAGCTCCAGCTGAGTGTAAACAGAAACCTGTTATTCTTGGCTCCATATATTAATTGATGTACAGTAAAACATATGTAAATGAGTCCAAATGTATTCAGAATTAAGCAAATAGATTTCCCATATCAAGATCTAAAATCCTTTTCTCTGAGTATTTGGAGAAAACATATCCGTCAGTGCAGTGGTTAAAACAAAGCAACATCTTCGGTGCGTGGTGATATGTGTTGTACGTGTCCTTGTTAATGTGCACAATTTACAGCTTTGGCCGTGATGTATGAGTTGGATGCTGATCAGTTACTCACTGCAGGTGCCAGAATTCATTGAGTTGTGTGTATCTTTATACACCATTACACAGAGCTCTGCTCTGATCCATTACATCCTTTTGCACCTGCTACCGCTTCTGCCTTCTATCTTTATTCCTCTTCTGGAATGCTCTAGTTTTAAGTCTTTCCTCTCTTATAATAGGTGCGACAGGCTAAGACAATATATGTCTTTGTCATTTATTGAAAACATACAGGTTTAGGGTGATTTCACACTCAACATTTTCAGGAACAAAAAAGGCAGTGTTATTGCAGCATTTTGATGCATATTTTGGAACGAAAAACACAATAACCAGACGTTTTCGGTGGGTCAATAAAGAGTTATGAAAGTCCATCGCTTTTTCTCACACATTTTCAATAGACTTTTTGTAGGAAAAAAGAAATAGAAAAGTCTGAATAAAACATCACCACTCCAAAATATTACTAAAAAACTTGGGAAATTAATGGTGTTTTTTTTACAAGCAAGAAAAAGCACCATACAAATGCATGTAAAGGATCGGTGAAAGGTTTCTTTTCTCATACAGACTCTATAATGATAGTTTGTATGAAGTGTTTGTCCGGGTTAGATAAAAAAAAATATATTTTGCTATTATTACTCATGTGTGTAAGCATAAAGCTTAGTGCTTGTGATACAGAGAGCATTTAAATGAAAGCAATCCTGGAGAAAAAAAAAATCATGCTGCATTGATTTCTGTGTTTGATGAAAATATGAGCCAGGCCACTATAGACGCATATTAACATTACAGTTCATATATTTTCTAATCCAACATATAATATGTATATATTGCCTTAATTATGGTAAGAAAATAACAAAAACCATACTAAGGCTACATCTACACGGCGGGGATTTACTGTCAGATTTTTAAGGTGCTTCAGTATTTAGAAGGCACAAAAATCTGACTAAAAATCATCTTCATAGACCTCAATAGAAAATCTGAGCTGAAGTCTACACTGATTTTCTGAGGCCGGATTTCAAATCCGAAATCCGTTCAAAAAACTTAAAACATGTTCTATAATCCATCGTATTTCACTTGAAAATGGCGGATTATAGTACAGTTCAATGTTAATGGGCCGGACGAAATCTGACTGCAAAATTTGCGCAAAAATATGCGGTAAAAAAAACGAAAAATAATGGTCAGATTCTGTTATAGAATCTGACAGTATTTTACAATTGACATGTGCACATAGCCAGATAACCCTGTCCCATCATCTGAATTGGCTACATCAAAACATACTAGGTAACGAAACAAATAAACAAACAAAAAAACATGTATCTAGACACATTCTCTGACAAACCTATATGTTCCTAGGGACCAGATATATGCTAAACAGCGTAGGGGTTGCTACTCTGTTTAATATAACCAAAAACAATGAAAGCCAATACCTTAAGGAGGTCTTCACATCAGGGCCATCTTTTGCATTGGGCACACTAGGCAGTTGCCCGGGGTCCCCAGGTGGTGTATGTTTGTTCCAGGAATACATGTAGCATACCCTGGATCCCTTGGTTGGCTTTGCTTATGTAGACAGTCCCCGACTTACACCGTTCTGACTTACATCTGTCCCCTAGTTACAAACGGAGACTTATGGGGCATGCTGGCACTTGTAATTCCATGTTCCACAGCAGATTGTAGCTGTGGAACGACAAGTTCCAGCATCCCACAGCAGCATATGGTGAAAATTAAGGGGAAACTTCTTAATAGGAGCACAGATAGGAAAATAAATGTAAAAAACCTTCCCTGCACTATCCGAAATTAAAAAAAAAAAAAAAAAACTTTTTGTGCTTGAGTTACATTTAACCCCTTCAGGAACCGGGTTTTTTTTTTTGTGACACGTTCGTTTTTCCCTCCTCGCCTTCTGAAAGCCATAACTTTTTTATTTTTCCACCTACATAGACACATGAGGGCTTTTATTTTGCGGGACAAGACGTACCTTCTAATGGTGTTATTCACTATACTATAGAGTATACTGGGAAGCCGCAAAAAAATTCCAAGTGGGACAAATTGTGAAAAAAAAACTTATTTTCGACATGTTTCTGGGTGATTTGCTTTTATGGCGTTCAATCTTCGGTAAATATAATGTGTTATCTGTATTCTACAGGTTGTTACGCATCCGGCAATACCAAACATGTAGGGTTTCCGTTATGTTTTGGTACCGTAAAAAAATTCCAAACATTTTCAATTTTTGAAATTTGCGCCACGGCGCCATTTTGTGCGACCAATAACTTTTTTGTACTAACACCTACGGACGTCAGTGAGGGGGCATTTTTTGCGGGCTGAAGTGTACTTTTTATCGCTAGCAGTTTGGAATGCATGTGACTTTTTTGATCATTTTTATTCCATTTTTTGAGTGACGTAAAATTACCAAAAAATGCAATTTTTCCGTTTGGAATTTTTTTTCTTCTACGGTGTTCAGCATACGGGATAAATGATGTTATATTTTTATAGATAGGACGCGGCGATACCAAATATGTGTAACTTTTTTATTATTTTAATGATTTTATTTGTAAAATTGGGAAAGGGGGGTGATTTGAACTTTTAATACTATTTTTTTTGTACTTTAAAACTTTATTTAATTTTTTTTTTTACTGTAACATTTAGTCCCCCTATGGTGCTTGACCACTAGGAGGCGCGATTGTTAATACAACCTAATGCATTGCATAGGCAATGCATTAGGGTGTACAAAGACGGCGGTTTCCCCACTTCCGGTCTGCGGATGGAAGTGGGGCAAACCGGCCAGGGTAAGTGACGGGAGCCTTCACAAGGCTCCCCACCACAATGCCCGGTGATCGGATCGGCGCAGCATAGCTGCGCTGATGCCGATCACCGCACCGATCGGTGCGCGGCACCAATCGCCGTTAATTCAGACGCCGCGGCCATCTTTGCCGCGGTGTCTGATGGGTAAAACAGCACCAGCGGGCGGAGCCACCCGCCGGCGCTGTTACTGCCGGGTGTTAGCGGCGATATGCCGCTAACACCCGGCAGCTGTGAGGAGGGGGGGGGGGGTCGCGGCGCGATCCCCCTGCAAAGCCCCTGAGCGGCCCTGGGACGTACTCATACGCCCAGGGTCGTGAAGGGGTTAATAAATATAACTGTTCCAACTTACGGTAAGAAGAAACCTGCAGTCCCTATCCCGTTCGTAACCTGGGGACTGCCTGTATAGCGGTTTGTGTGTCTTAGTATGTGCAAACAGTTAAAAATCATGGTGGAGAAGGGAGCTAAAGGCTCCTTGCCCTGCCAATTAGTCTTGTAGGCTGCAGGCTGGTGGTGTCTAGACATAAGTGGCCTGATAATATGGGTGGGCTTGGAGATGGCTAGAGGTATAGCCTAGTTTGAGGTCATGTATTTGGGCAGGACCCACTGCAGTGCTGTGCCCAGGGGCCCAAAATGCTGTTAAGATGGCACTGCTTCCCATGGCTTATTTGCAGGGTGCACTCCAGGGCATAACTGCGCTGTAATACACCCGCTGTGCGCCCCGCAAATATAGTAAAATCATAGCACTCATTGAGTGATATAATTTTACAGTGTATTCCTTGGGGCGTACTGAGCACCCAGAAAAAGAAGTTCACATGTCGGAGCAGTTTAGAAGCACGCGCTGGTACATGCTAAATGTCATCAGGGTTACCAGGGCAGCAATTATAGATCTGGTTTACAAGGTGATCTTCTGGATGTTTTTTTTTTATCACAAATAAATGTATACAAACATCACTTCTGTTTTCTAAGGCATTTTTAGGAGTTTTTAATGGTGTTTATTTTATATTAAAAAAATGTCTTGTACATGCATTTTTAGGTCTTTTAAAATAATTACAAAAGACTACATAAGTGTGTAAAGCAAATGCCTTCAAAATACACATCATAAATTCACTTGATTCAGCTTTATCTGACAGTTGATACAATCAACATATACCTAACACTTAACTCTTAAAAGGGGTGTCTCATCTAATAAATTTTAACTTCTGTGCTGTGATGTCAGCATGCCACTTCCTTATAAGCTTCTGATGTCCTATAGAAACTAAGGGAGACATGTATGAATTCGAATGCGTATTTTTTTTTCTTACTTGGCGCCAACAACCCAGTTCTAAATAAATAGAGAAGAGTGTAGAATATGACAGTATGAAGATTTTTGGCGCATTATATAGAGCTTAATGTGCCAAACTTCTGTCAAATTTCGCCAAACATTTGTAGAGGCTATAGATATGCTGGAAATAAAAGAAAAAAGTCATTAGAATAGCATGTCAGTGAATAGAAACAATGGTAGATATCTTGCTTGGTGGACCACAGATCCCAGCAAGACCTGTATATATGTATAATCCTGGATGCATGGGTGCAGGTTTTACCAGATACCTTGATGGAATGGAATGGCTAAATATGCCCAATGGATCTTTTAAATGAAACAGCACCTTGTGGGCATGAGATGGATAAATATGCCCAATGGATCATTTAATGAAACAGCAAAAGTCCAAGCAATCAGTAAACCTTATAGGGAGGTAGTCTTTAATTTGAAGACCCATTCAGTCTCTCTCTCTAAAAGTAACCTATCCTAATTTCCTCCACATGTAGGTCGTACAGAGTCAACAATCTTGAATTTTATGCTCTTTACAATATCGGTGTATCTCTACCGTTTCTAATGTCATTAACATTTCCCCCACCCGCCTACATAACACTCTAATAGTCTTCACAATATATTCCAAACCACAGACACATGTACCTTTAAAGACGACACCTTTGCTTCTACATTTGAAGAAGTGCGCAGTCTTGAAGTCGCTGTTCAAAACGTTACTGTGAAATGTTGGCTTCAACACGGAACGCAACCGCTACATCTACCAGACATTGATGCAGCCAAGTTTTTGTGTCCTGAGTACTCTTTAAATGGCCATGGACCAGTTGACCTTGTGTACTTTTACCCCTTTTGTATGTAATATGGGGGCAGTCTCCTACCAGTTTTTTCAATTCCGTATCCATCTTTAGGATTTCCCACTTTTTAAAAATAATATCTTACTTGGGCAGCTTCTCCATCAAAATTTCCTATCAACGTGAAAATCAATTCATCGTCTTTCTCAACTTTCTTTTTCGATACTAGAAGAGTCTCCCATGGGCATTGTAGAGCATTTTTATGAGCTTCTTTTAGAACTCATTGTTTAAATTCTGCAGTGTTAGAGCAATTACGTTTTAACCTTAAGTATTGTCCCTTCGAGATTGCTTTTCTTTAAAGGGACATAATGGCTACTTTCCATCTGAGAATAGCATTAGTAGCTGTGGGCTCACTGAAAACTGTTGCTTTCAATGTCTCCTCCCTGAGTTTTTTTGATCAAGATATCAAGAAAGGGTAATGTATGATGGTTGATATCATAGGGGAACCGTAAGTTAAAGGGAACCTGTCACATAGATTTTGCCTCCCTTGCTGATGGCAGCACAAGGTAGTGTCAAACCTGCTGTTTCCAGCGCTGTGTCCCTTATTCTGTAAGATGCAGCCGTTTTAGAGCATTTACCCCTCAAATCTTATTCATGAGTAGGTGTTAGCTCCACCCACCAAAGGCTAGCTCCGCCCACTGACAGTTATTCACATGTTTCTACCTATTCAAAGTAATAGGTTTGTCAGTTGAGGTGGGCGGGGTTTGAAAAAACTGACACTCTGAAGGACTCTTCGAATGACTCTTCTGGCTGAAAACTGCAGATTTGAGCATTAAATACATGAAAACTACAGCGTCTTACAGAAAAATGGACACAGCGCCGTAAACAGCAGGTCTGACACTACCTTGTTCTGTCCTCAGCCAGGGGAGCAAAAACTATGTGACAGGTTCCCTTTAAGATCATTTTTAAAGTTCAAAAATTCAACATAAGCCTTAAAATCGGTCAAAAGTACCATTCCACAAGACAAGTACATTGTCTATGTGCCTTATCCATAGAAGTATTATGTCTGTTCCAAAAGTCTTTGCCTCATCAAAAACCAGATTGTACTCCCACCAGCCCAGGAGCAGATATGCATAGGCTGACGCACAGGAGATATCCTTGGCCGTGCCCCTGAGCTGGTGGTAGATTTTATTATTGAAAACAAAATAGTTCTTGAAGAGGACAAACTGGAGACAAGACAAAGGCATTGTGTTCCAGGTACTGGCATCCTCTAGTGCTCAGAAATGATTAAGTTGCTCTAAGTCCACACAAATGTGGTATCGAGGAATACAGCTCCTCAAAATCAATACTCGCTAAAGAGCAAGTCTGAAGGATTTAAATATCTTATATCTTATCCTAGCTTTCGTAGGAGGTCCATCGCATCGTGGGTGTAAGACAGAAATGCCACCACAAAAGGCTTTTGTGAACCCCCCTCCACTACTGACCCATTAATTTTGGACCATTTTGGACCCTCTTTTCTAGGCCTTACGCTGATTTATTATTCTCTTTTAAGTACTTTATTAAAGGCTAAGTTATAAATATGTAGAAGCAGAAGATAATACAACACTGTGACGGAAGGTTCCAATGAAAAAATCAATCCATTTATTCGAAAACCATTAAAAGTTCAGCATCTGTGAAATACAGGGTCTAACGTGTTTCGGGTAATGTGTTGCCCTTACTCATAGCCTGACAAAAAATGCTACGAGTGTGCTTAATATACCTACACCTATCAAAAAACATTAATCTCACCTGGAGTTGGGCGCTGCTCCGTAACCCATTGTACAATCCTAATCCATCTTGTCTTCTGGCTGTCGGGTAATTCCTAGAAAGCATAAAACTCTGGGTAACTCATTATCCCCCCAATCTAATTCGGTCGTCCAACAATGTACCCACGTGGTTAAAATTCAGTGGTTTTTAAAATATGGCTCCCACCCATGTCGAACGTGTCAGTTTGCACATCCTTCCACGTCTTTTTCAGATGTTGATGGTACCAAAACATTTTACATCAAATAATACATCATTTGCAATTCATGCCAAGTGATGTATTTGGCCACATGCACAATTTGTAAAGTTCATTACATAGTTAGCACCTCCCGCAAACTCAAAACTAGATGTCTGGAATACTTAAATTACGTCACAAATACTACTATTCGCAATAGATCGAGCTTATCCATGCACTTTAGAGAGATCCACAACCATGATTACCGCAGTCTGAAAATCACTGGCATTGATAGGATTGTCAAGCCCCCTAGAGGGGGTGATCTCAAGCATATGCTTCATGACCGTGAAGCCTATTGGATTTTCACCCTAAATACTTCTTTTCCTAGGGGCTTAAATCTCAAACGAGAAATAATGTTCCACTACTAATTCAGTCTGCAGGTAGCGATATAGTATTAGTATATTTGTAGGGTATGGATAGTAGCAAACTTCATTTCACACACTTTTTACCGACGACTATATCATGATAGGTTGTAATATTGATGTTGGTCAATTATTATACCATTTATATTTGTATACATATTTTTTTCCGTTTCATGTCATATGTCGTCGTTACAAATTTCATGTTTGTGCTGATTAGAATGTCATGTTATTTGCAGCACTTACCAGTGCTGCATATGTATATTTCTATAGCAGTTTCATCTTTTGTATTGTTTTTAAGCACCTGTTTGTTTTGTGCTGTCCCTGTACCCACGTAGTGGAGTTTTTATTCTACTGCTCATGCTCTGCCCTTTCCAGGTTTGGTCCTGGGAGAGGCAGTGCGCATGTCGTTTCATCACTTCTGGTTTCAGTGTCCATGCCCAGAGGCTGTAGGATTGGACGATGGGTTACGGAGCAGCGCGCAACTCCAGGTGAGATTAATGTTTTTAGATAGGTGTAGGTATATTAAGCACACTCGTAGCATTTTTTGTCAGGCTATGAGTAAGGGCAACACATTACCCGAAACGCGTTAGACCCTGTATTTTACAGATGCTGAACTTTTAATGGTTTTCGAATAAATGGATTGATTTTGTCATTGGAACCCTCCGTCACAGTGCTGTATTGCCTTCTACTTCTACATATGTTCTACGTTTACTCTGGACGTTATACGTGCACGGACGGATCGCATACTGACTTCATCAGTGGGGTGAGCTGGCTTTATTCCTCTCCTTGTTTAAGTTTTAAATACACAAATTTTTGTTCAAAATTTTTCTTTATTTAGGTGTGTCATGTATATTTTGAAACATTTGGATTACATTTTCATTATGTGTATTTGGATCGGAGTATGTTTATACAGGTAATGGAAGGTTTCCTTTCTGTAGGTATTGATACCAACCAGTGACGTACAGAGACTAAGGATGTCATCTCTGAAGAGACTCTGGTTAAGAAGAAGTATACACCCTTTTCAAAGCAGCTTTTAGAGACTTAAAGGGGTCATCTCACTACAAAGATTAGCTTTTAACATGTAGAGAACACTAAATGAAGAGGTTTCCCAAATATATTGCTTTGTTTATTTTCAATTGTTGAGGAGCTAAAAATTATTTAATTCACATCTGAGGGCACTTTAGTCTACCAACCTGTTCTGCTTGCTATCCCCTGCTGTTTGTCTCATCTGATAGCAGGAAGTGATGTCATCACACAGGTCGCAGCACCGAACTGCCAGAATCTTGAGAGCTTCAGTGTTATCTGATCTAATAAAGGAGACTAATTACTACTGTTTAGTTTAGCTCTGAAGCTTCTCAGGACCTGAGAGCACGAGTTTTTTCTTTAGCTTATATGCTAATTACCCACAGCCTGAACAGGAAGTGAGAGGATGCATGAATAATAATAATTATAAAATTCCTTTTATCCTTCAATAGAGCATTTTGTCAAGCCACAAAAACACTGAATTTCAGGAAAGCTAATTTTATTCTGCTTAGAGAGGCCCTAAACCGTATTGACTGGGACAAGGTGTTTAAAATGTTGTTTAATGTGATAGGAAGGCCCCTATTCTTAATATTTATGGACTGTATAATAACGGGATATTTCCCAAAGGATAGGTGCATAGCAAATGTGGTGCCAATATTCAAAAAGGGGTCAAAAAGTGATCCCAGAAACTACAGGCCAGGCTGTTGTAGATAAAATGTTTGAAGGTTTTCTAAGAGATGCTATACTAGATTCACTCACTGAAAATAAATGTATAACGCCGTTCCAGTATGGGTTTATGAAGGATTGGGCCTGTCAAACTAATCTCATCAGCTTTTATGAGGAGGTCAGTTCTAGACTGGATCGGGGTGAGGCATTGGATGTCATATATCTGGATTTTTCTAAAGTGTTTGATACGGTGCCACATAAAAGGTTGGTAAGTAAAATGAGAATGCTTGGATTGGGGGAAAATGTTTGCAAGCGGGTAAGTAACCGGCTCAGTGATAGAAAACAAGGGGTGGTGATTAATGGTACATACTCAGACTAGATCCCTGTTACTAGTGGGGTACCATGGGGTCAGTATTAGGCCCCATTCTCTTTAATAAATTCATTAATGATCTTACATATGGATTGCACAGTAGAATATCAATCTTTGCAGATTATACAAAACTCTGTAAAGTAATCAACACAAAAGAGTATAATGTGCTATTACAAAGGGATCTGGATAAGTTGGAGGCATGGGCAGAGAAGGGGCAGATGAGATTTAGCACAGATAAATGCAAGGTTATGCACATGGGAAGGAAAAATCTATTCCATGATTACTTGTTAAACGGGAAAACACTGGGAAAAAGTGACATGGAGAAAGACTTGGGAATTCTGGTGGACAGTAAACTTAATTGTAGCAGCCAGTGTCAGGCAGCAGCTGCAAAGGCAAACAGGATAATGGGGTGTATTAAAAGGGGCATGGATGCACACGATGACAACATCAATCTGCTATTATACAAGTCACTGTTCAGACCATACATGGAGTATTTTGTACAGTTTTGGGCACCAGTTCATAGAAAAGACAGTGTAGAGCTTGAACAGATTAGGGTTATTTGGTTTAGATAAAAAACGGCTTCGGGGAGACATAATAAATATGTATAAATATGTTAAAGGTCAATATAGAGATCTCTCAAGATCTATTTATACCCAGGACTGTATTGAGAACAAGGGGGCATCCTCTACGCCAAGAAGAAAGAACATTTTAATATATACATAGAAAGGGATTCTTTACTGTAAGAGCAGTGAGACTATGGAACTCTCAACCAGAGGAACTTGTCATGGTAAATTCAATAACAGAGTTCAAAAGGGGTCTGGATGCATTTCTAGAGTGCAATAATATAACAAGTTATAGTGACTAGGACTCTGGAGGAGGGTCGTTGATCCAGGGATTTATTCTGATCGCCAGATCGGAGTTGCAAAGGAATTTTTTCCCTAAAATGAGGACAATTGGCTTCTACCTCTGGGGTTTTTTACCTTCCTCTGGATCTACACTGTAGCACAATAGGCTGAACTTGATGGACACCTCCCTTTTTTGTCCTTAGAAACTATGTAATGAAAGCTACTGCTGGCTCTGTGAAACAATGTGGTGAGACAACCCCTTTAACACAATTATACAAAGAACAAATCGCTTCATGGTGGGAGGTCCAAGGTCTGGAATCATATATTCGCAAACGGATAGTCCTGAGAGGACTTTGGATCACCCTTACTCCAGCAACTAGATGTAGGACCCCCTCTTTTCTCAATAAATGGGAAAAGGAAGCTACTTCAAGCTCCCTTAGGTTCCTGCAGCTTACATTAGAGGAAGAGAAGAGTAACTTGGAGTCCTTGAATATTAAGCTAAAGGAACAAATTTATGTGACAAAGACCTTTCAGCAAGAAAACAATTTTTCTGTGAAAGAAAAACAATTACAGAACAGTATTAAGAGGTACCAGTTTCAAATTAAGGAGAGAAAGCACAGACAATTTACATGTGATGTTAACGATTATAAGAACAATAAAGCATATTTTTTCTTGAGGGACAAAGGCATGAGGCGAGATTTGGATACTGACTTGTCATCTACAGAAACAGATCTATCAGAAGTTGAAAAAGGGTCAGTTTCTAAAGGGGGTAAAAGTAAACTAAGAGGTAGAGGTAATAGAAGTAGAGGTTCATCAGACAAGGAAGGGATCAATCTTTAAGGAAAACAATAGCAAACCCTCTCAGGAATAGAAATTTCACTCACAATTAAATATGTGTAGAGAAGTTACCTCAAAAAGGTTAACCCTAGTTGTACCTTCTAACCTCGATAAAAGGGACTCTACCAATAGAAATTAAGTAATTAACCTGTCTGTCGTGTTCTTAAGAAACATGAGATCTCTATCTTAAGTAAAGGCTTGTCTTTTGTGCCCACAGCTGGCTTCCATTTATTCCATGGGGCTAAAGACATCTTTTTGCCCGTGACGATGCCTTGAATTAGGCATCCCATTTGAGATGATTGAGGAGGGGAAATTACTAATTAGTTAAGATTCACGCAATCAACAAGTAGAGTTATATTTATGGACTTAAAAAAAAAAAAGTATGTGTACCCCATCAGAGAGAACTCTCGTACATTGACCTCTTTGTGGAGCTCACTATTACTAAACTCTAAAAATTTAACAACATCAAAGTAAAATGGAACTGTAGCAGTGAGAAATACACGTATTAAAGATCTAGTGGATGATAGGATGATTACTATTAAGCCTTCTGATAAGGGGAGCAATGTAGTAATGCTTAACACTATCAAATATGTGAATATGTGCCTAGATATCCTAAAAGACACTGAGAATTATGAAGTCCTAGAATAGAATCCTACCTCTATTTATTATGAAGAGCTTAAGACTATTCTCCTGGAAGCTAAAAGTTGTGAGCTCGTGATGATGAGTTTGCATGTATTCTACCTATGTTTCAAAGGACGGCAAATTTCTATTGTTTACCTAAAGTCCACAAGAAAAGTGTCCCTTTGAGAGGAAGATTGTCTCTGGTGTGGGGAGTATGTGTCAGAATGCGGGGGAAAATACATAAATAAGATCTTATCCCTTTTGTGGTGGCGTTACCCTCCTACACCCATGATTCAATGGACCTCCTATGAAAATTAGAAGTTATTTCAATCCCTCAGACTTGCTTTTTAGCAAGTATTTATGTTGAGGCATTGTATTCCTCAATACCACATTTGTGTGGACTGATCATTTCTGAGCACTAGGATATGTCAGTACCAGAAACACAATGCCTTTGTCTTGCGACCTCACCAAGAACTATTTTGTTTTCAATAATGAAATCTACCACCAACTCAGGGGCACGGCCATGGGAAGATTCTGTGCACTGGCCTATGCAAATCTGCTCCTGGGCTGGTGGAAGGACAATCTGGTTTTTGGTGAGGCAAACACTTTTGGAACCGACAAAATACTTCTATGGACAAGGTACACAGATAATGTGCTTGTCTTGTGGAATGGTACTTTGGCCCGACTTAAGGCTTCTGTTGAATTTTTGAACCTTAACAAAAATCTTAACTTACAGTTCATCTATGATATTAACCAACATACTTTACCCTTTCTTGATGTCTTGATAAAAAAAAAAAAAATGCAGGGAGGGGGACCTTGAAACCACAGTTACTAATGCCCTTCTAAGATGGGATAGTAGCCATCCTGTCCCTTTAAAAAGAGGAATCCCTAAGTGGCAATACTTAAAGGGGATGTATCGCTTCCTTACTTCGGCTGATTCACTCTTCTCTCAGCTTCTCAACTCTGTGAATGCAGGGGCGTTTCTTCCCCTCCCAGCTGGATGACATCCTCACTGCTGGCCTGAGACTCCCCCGCCCCCCTCACCTCTGAGTCCACATATCACTGTGTCTCTCTCTATGCAGTCTTATTTTATAAGAGCTGTATACATACCACAGGCTGCATTTAATCTAATCTGAGCACTGATCTCTCACAGCTGGAGATGTATTACAGCTTTCTAAGAACGGCACAGATCTGTGCAGGAAAGTTAGGCACAGGGACAAAACTGTCATGTTTTCTCATTGTACAATCTGCTGCAGTCTGTTTCTGCTAGGTGTGGAGACAGAAAATGCTACGGCCCCTAACTCTGAGTCAGAGACACAGCTCCGTGAATCGACCCAGGGGCTGTACAGAATGTAAATGCGCTCTCAGCTAGTGAATTGCAAGGAGGAGGGATCAGGAGGGATTCGACCCACACTGGATATCAGTGTAAATAAGAACACAAGATAAGGGACACTGTGAGAACAAGGCAGCTTTGCTAATGACATCCAATTGCAAGTTGCTTGTTTTCACTGTCCCCTTATTCTGAAGACCATTTAATGAAACGATAACACCCCTTTAAGGTTAAAGCATAATTGCTCTAAACAAGTTAAATGCCTGCGCGAACGATTTCTGGACTGTGGTTTTCCAGATAGAGTTGTAAAAGAGATCTATAAAAATGCTCTACAACGCCCATGGGAGACTCTTCTAATTTTGGAAAAGAAAGTTCAAAAAGACGATCAATGAATTTTCAGGTTGTGTCTGTGGTTTAGAATATATTGGGAAGACCATCAGAGAGTTTCCTAGGCAGATGGGGAAACAAATTAATGGCATTAGAAACGGTAGAGATACACCAATAGTGAGACATGTTTGCAATATGCGAGTATTGACTCTGTACGACCTCCTACTCATGGAGGAAAATGGGATAGGCTACCCTTACAGAGAGAGACGAAATGGACCTTCAGATTGAAGACTATCTCCCCCTATCTCATGCCCACAAGGTGCAGCTTCATTTCAAAGATATTTAGCTATTCCATTCCCATAAGGTACCTCGTAAGACCTGGGCTATAGCTTGGAGCAGTATATATATATATTTATTTATTATTACAGGGCGGCCTTAGATGGTCGCAGATTTCTGCTAGTAGGGGGAGTATAGCAGGTGTCTTGCTGCCGATGTGCCATCGAGGACCTGGACCTGGTCTATGTGGGGGAAGCCAGCTATTTGGTGTTAGTAGCCGTACGTTGCTGCCACATGTATCTAGCATGGCTGCTATTCAGTTATTATGGGCTGGCTTTTCCCAGGACGGTCATAGCATTGGGTGGGAGACAGTTCCCGCATTCCAGGTCAGGATTTTTGAACTATATGAAGCCTGGTACTGCAGGTGTTGAGGGGGCGTGGTCTGCTAGCTGGCAGTGCAGCTGGAGAGAGGTTTTGGCCCCCAGAGGCTTAGGAAAAGCTGGAACCCAGTAGGAGACTGGGTGAAGTATGAGTTACTGTTTGTGATACTGGACAGTAGGTCCAGGTAATGTTAGAGATGTTTCTCTACTTAATGTGTTTAGGTAGTGGCTAGACGGCCGAGGTTTTGTTTATATGTTTATTTCTGTGCTTGTATCCTGCGACTGAATAAAGCTGGCTGCAGCCAGTTTTAAAGATAAGCCTGGTATCGGTGTGTCATTACCAAAAAGGCCAGCAGTGAAGGGGGGATGATTTCATCCAGCTGGGAGGGGAAGAAACGCCCCTGCATTCACAGAGTTGAGAAGCTAAGAGCAGTGTGAATCAGCTGAAGTAAGGAAGCGATACATCCCCTTTAAGAACGAACCTATAGTCCCTAACCTGTATGAAACCCCGGGACTGCCTGTATACCTTATCATAAAAAATTCTTGCAGTCAGTGTAGCTAGCACCATATCTTTTGATGCGCTCTATATTCAGTGGATACCATACCCTCAATTTGTGTGTTTTGCTATGGCACAGAATATTAGAAGAGGCGTAATGATTTATCAGATTATTTTTCTCAAATTGTTTTCTGCATCTTCCCTTTCATAAACTTTCCTATATCTATCCTGTAACAAGATGTATATGAGGCATTGAAACATGTTGGGATATTACCATTTTTAAATAGGGCGAGTGTGTGGAAGGGATAGGTTCTAAATGGGGGCGCCCTTTTTGGGGTGACTACCATGAGGCTAGGCACTAGGGATAGCTAGGCCAAGTAGGGTATTTACAGGGTCCCCCCTTTTTTGTTTTC